>BOPP01000213.1:354972-373694 GCA_017312745.1 Gryllus bimaculatus
AGTAGTAGTAGTAGTAGTAGTAGTAGTAGTAGTAGTAGTAGTAGTAGTAGTAGTATTACTTGCATCATGCAACAGCAAGTTCCCAATGAAGAAGACGCCCGCTATTAAATACTAGTTATTCACTTGTGGAACAGCACGTACGTAAGGTGCAGTATTCTTTATAAGTAAAGAATTTTACTGTATTTAGTACTATTGTACTAAACATACAGTACGGTTTTTTGAAGTTTTGTGAAGATTGTTTATGTAAAAATATGTATAATTTGTCCAACAAGAATTCTACAAGACGTATTTGTTTGTTCATAAGCAGCGTACAAATACATTGGACTTCTTCTAAAACAATTTGTGTGGTTTTGTTCACTAACATTTTGAATGATGCAGGTCAGTAGTTATAAAATAAAAAATAATTTTTAAATAAGTTTGCTGGTATGATAGTAAACACGTTTTCGACTTCGGAATATTAGTGGTATGAAAGAGAGTACTACACGGGTGTTGAAAATTGAAACCGATTATCTAATCGTTCTTCCTGCCACTTGACTCGTGCCTTCGTGCCACGTGACTCGTCTGTGCCGTAGCGGTGCGTAGCGGTGGGTGGGCAAATTCTATCAGCAGAGCCTGGGAGATGGCAGGCAGTTGATAACTGCAATGCCGGTGATAGTATGTGGCAGCGAGAGTTATTATGGAATGGGTTGTTTCGGACACACCTACGTTAAAATATTATGTAAACGGCAGGACTTGGGATTTTGACGGTTGCTATGAAACTCAATGGAAGTTTTATTTCAAGTTCACACGCAATTCAGGAACAACACTTAATCATAACTTTTGTGGCAGTGTTGTTTTATCGCCGTCATGAAAGTAAATATCTTGAAAATTGGATTGGAGGTGTCTTGTTGAAGGCATACGAATAACAGTTGTACATCTTCAAAGATGTTTTTTGTATCAAAAATATCCTGACGAATAAAATATATTTTCTTAATATTTAAACTGAATAGAGCCATTGTACGTCATTTTATCAAAGTCGTTTGTATCATCCTGCATGTATTAACAGAATACTATAGGCATACGATTCACACATAGGTAGACTATTGCCTCAAACGTCTTACTCGTAGATGTCGTACCATACGCACTAAGCGCAACGTTGCATATTTCCGTTAATTATTTATTCATTATCCTAATCGAAAGTAAGAATATCTATAGAAATTCTTTCGATATTACTGACATAGGTATTGATACTTCAGATTTGAAAACATCATGCTGCAGATACCCACCCTAAAGAATTCGTATCAAAAATTTAGGCAACTGCCCTGTAATGTACCGATCTATCACAGCGACAAAAATCCGTCCGCTAATTTAAAGGAGTAAAATGTGCAATGATCTTAGATCTTTATTTTGAAATTGAACTTTATTTTGAAAAATTATGGCAAAACTGAGAAGTGTTTTGATATAAAATTAGTATTACTTTGACAATACCTGATGGTAATTCATCAGTCAATTGGATGAAGCAATTCTTAATAATTTTGGTTCGATAATGTTCACATGTAGTCACTATACACTGCCAATTTTAATAACAAGAGTCGAACTGCCCAACATGCAGGACGCGACGCGACGCGTGAGAGCGGAGGAAGGGGGCGGAGAGGGGGAGGAATGGTGGGAAGGGTGGCGGAGGGAAGGAGGGGGAAAGGAATGGTGAGGGGAGAGAAGGAGACAGGCTTTCAGTGCGGTGAAAGGCTTCTACCGGAGCCGAGGTAGAGAACACGCTGGAGAGATTGGATGGCAGCAATATGAACGATCGTTGAAGAAATGGAGATTGTTGGACACCTGCCATCCATTTTTCTCACCCTTTTCATTCAAAGCTAGGTGACAATGAATTATAATGATGCAGTTCATTGGAAAAATACGAGGGCAGACGTTAACCACGAGGCGGAGGAGTGGGAGAAGGTCGAGACAAGTATCCCTTCCAAGTTAAGAGCCGATGCAAACGCTAGAGCTGCAATAACGTGCACGATTGTGCGTTGGAAGCACGCGTCAATACAGTCAGAAAACGACTATTAGAAGGGGCAACGATTACTGAGAATGGAATGGTGAAGAAGGAGGGGGAAATGAGGGGCAGGTGTGAGAGGAGGTGGTGGGGAGGCGGTGGGGCGCAGCTGACAAATAAATAAAATTAAGAGCCGCCTCGTTCCGAAGCATTCTCCCGAAGAATCGCCTCTGATTGTGCATTGAGGTTGCTCTCAAGCGGCCGGGCCGCGCGGCGTCGGGGCAGGGGGGCAGGAAAGAGCGGAGCAGAAGAGAAGTGGAGGATAACAGATGTGGTTGTTGGAGGACGAAAAGGAAGATGCGGAGGAATTCACGGCGTCCGAAGTTATCGGCCAAACTATGGTTTATATATACTTTAAATACTTCAAGAGGTGGCTCAGGGCATCAACTGATGTGACTCTGCAGTGCTTCTGACCGAAAGTTCTTATGTTCGAGTCCCGACGGATGCAGTATTTTCGACGGTTGAATTCTGTCGCTGTCTGGAGGGGAATTCCAGCGGCCGGCTGTTCTGATCGGTAGATCCCATGGTTTCTTCGATCAATTCCTTTGCGAATGACGGAGCAGTATCCTAACAAAAGGGGCCACAGGCCCAGCGTGCTCTTTCCCTCCAGTTTCTTGTTATATCCTCCACCTTATCTACATACATTTATACGTACATGCACTTCACTACCATGCATGCTGGTGGGAGGTACCTGGTTGGGGAATCCCCGCTAGTCGACGATAGATCGGCGCCGGATCTCACCATGCAGAGGATGAGATCACCGCCACCTCTCGCGGAAAAAAGCACTACACAGACTAATGACTTTGCCGCGACGCGAATAGCCGTTGTCGCGACCGGAGTCATCAATGAATCAATCTACACACTTTATTACAGACAGAAAAACGGCAGAAAATTTTTATTGGTTCATGCGACGAATTCTACGTATCATTCTTAATTATCGGTCAATGCGGAGTCATAATATGAAAACAAATCTTGAATAAAGCGATCAAGATGATTTTCTTGAACGAAAAGGGAAATGTTTTGCGAAATTGAGATGAAGGCAGGGAATCAAGTCGGACATCGGCGGAATGACCGCAAGGTACCTCGGAGCGGACGAAGGCGGGACGAAGGGCGTACGTATCTCTTTTCATTAGAGAAAATCATCTAGATCGCTCTAATCAAGATCATTTTTCAAATTATGACTCATTGCAATGCTGGAGGGGCGCTCAGACAGTCATCATCGCGGCCATAGCCACGCCACAGAATATGTAAGGGGGATGAAATACGGGTCACGGAAGATGGGCGAGAAATGAACGATGGAAAGAAAAAGACGTAGTGTGAGGGGGATAATGACATGCAATCTGAATCCCAAAACGACCGACGTAACGATCACCTCAACTGGATGAACCACTGCGTGGCAGACCATTGTGATAAATACGAATGAGAAGATTCATGGCGCTCTGAGGAATCATTTCCGACTGAAGGCTGCAGGCGGTGGCGAGCGGGACGAGGGGTGGGGAGAGGAAGAGCGGGGCCACGTCGGACTGGCTCCGATTGACGGCATCACCCGCTGGCCGCCCACGTTCGAAGCCTGTTCGTCTGTCGCGGAGTAAACAGCTACGAACGAGAAAGCGCTGCTTGTGAGCTTGGATTGCGGCGTTTGTAAATGTGCCGCTGTATTTTATTTCATCTGCTCCATCGCCAGGACAATTAAACGATGACAGATTTACGACCGGCGCCAGCGAAGCTTGAGAGTCGGTCTTCTTTGTGAATGGGTACCATACTCCCCAACCGCAAGCTCTTCCCGCATCACCTCAGGTTACGATCAAAAATGTTCAGCCATGTTTACCCGACCCAAACATCTGATCAAAGTATAATTCCCTCGTCTCAGATTTTCACGACACTTCTATATGAAACTAATATTAATGAAAAGTATCATCATTGAAAATGACCACAAATCAATGAAGTTAATACATATTAAAGACTTCGTTAAAATATATTCTACTAGTTAACGAAATATAATGCAATGAAGAAATAATTTAAAAAGTCTGTTCGAAAATATTGGTTATCTCGTCTTCTTAACTGGTCTTGATAATTCAAAACGTAAATGAAATATGCATTGATATTACGTGAATAAGACGTCTTGATTCACACTTATTGGAATTACAACTACATTGGCGTAACAGAAAATACAAATGAAGGCGGCGGAGGGAATGCCGACGCACTGCGCCTCCGCCGCGGCGCACTCACTTGCGCTCTGCCCTTGGTTCCTAATAGTTGCTGGCGCGTACACTGCGTGAAGGTCATTAGTCCTGTAAGTGTAGTGCATGCTTTCTCTATCTGAAGGTGGTGGATGGTCAGATCCGACGACGAGCTACGGTCGACTAGTGGGGATTTGTGCCATTAGGGCTTGAGAAATGTCGAAAAGGCTGCTATTGTATGATAGTGAGTTTGGAATGCCGTATGGATGTTTTCAGTAATTCTGAGTAGTTGGTGATGGGTGGACACTTTTTCTGTGAATCCCATTTGTTCCATAGGTATGGCTTTTGTTTTGGGGAGATGTGTTTTGAATCTTTTTAATGTTATTTTTTTCTATATTTTAATATAATTTAGATAGCATGGGAAGCACAGTGATTGCTCGGTAAATGTTGGTTAGCATTCTTGTTTAGTTTTTGTATCGGAATAATTACTGCATGTTTCCAGACTTGTGGAAAATAGCCAAGTCTGAAGCATGAATTGAAGATATTAGTCAAATATGCACTGGCAGTTTGGCGAAGGTTTTTCAAAATTAAATTGTTAATTTTATCATGTCAGGGGCTTTCTTGACAGGTAGTGATTTGATGATTTTATTTATTCCTTTAGGTGATGTGTATTCTATTTTATGATGCGAGCTATAAGTCTACTGTTTTGTTCATTGTGAGATGTCTAGAAGAAGAGGTAAATGGATGTTAGGTTGTAATGTCGTGGGTTGGAGGGAAGACCTTTGAATTCTGTTTTGGAGGTTGTTTAGGTTGTCGATTTTTCTTTTTTCAATGTATTATTTTAGGTAAGGGCAGCTGGAGTCTCAATTATTGGCAGTTACTACACTTTGGTACAAAATTACGATTAGGGCAAGTTACCGATTACTGATTATCCGAACAAAAAGCTCAGCTAGTTGAGCGGTTGCAATTATTCTTTATAAAGCCATAATCTAGACAACGCTCGCATTGTTTGGGACCTTGGGTCCTTTTCCTTGCTTCCGCATTTACTCTATGGTTACAAATCTGCTTAATGTCTAAAATATTGTCAATTGGATCTTGATGTGAAAAAACAGCTGCAACTACTAGAATAGGTTGTTTTCCTTGTGAAGTCTGGTGATTTTTATCAGCGAAGAAAAGCGTTGTTTTAGGTCTTAGATTTAGATTTAGATTTATTCAGTCCAAAAAAACAGTAAAACCTGAAGGTGACGTGGGGGGGGGAAAGATTATCTGCGCAGGTTTCCTTGAGTTCCAGAAGCACTTTCCGTCATTTTAACTATAAATAGTTGAATGATGAGTAAACGTTTAACATAAATAAATAACATATATTTTAAAAATATATTTTAGAAATCGCAAGATTAGCAATATTTGAAAAATAGTCATGTCCGTTTCTGAGTTATAGAAAAACTCTTTGCATCGGTACACGAATTGCAAGTATGTTTTTTCTGCATTGCTAACAAAATAGCAACTCGCCCTTACCTCTACTCTTATCATTACAAGCAAAAGGAGAGTTCAACAAAACGTGCGCATAGTGAAGACACATTTACGTCCAGAAGCAAAACAAGGGGCCCTCTCAGCATTTGCTCAATGGATCAGGGAAAATGGACAAAAACCTGATCGAGTTGGGGTCTTCATATATTTCTTGGTCAGTAATGAATTGATTGACATTCTTGAACACTACAGATATATTTTTATTTAGTGTGTCTCTAAAGGAATGAAAAATTCAATCAATCTTAATTAAATACTTGATTAAGTTTCGAAAGTCTGTAGGTGAATTTGCACTTATTTTTATTTTAATATATTTTTGATCTGCAATGACGTTTACGGTCAATTTAGATTTAAGTTTTTTGATGAATGCATTCATATTGGTGATGTCTGATGCTAAGTTTGCTGGTATTTTATTGGGGGTTTAATTTTGATTAATAGGAAGGTCGTTGATATGAGCGAATCTATTTTCGGTTGATTATCAAGTTCACTGAGAGGGCCGAACCTATCTTTCACCGGCACATTAATTAATAGAGAGTTTGATTTTATTGACCAGTGTAATTGAATTTTGTGGGTTCACGTTCTATATAATTGTATGTCACTGACACTTTTCTGGAGTCTGAAGAGTCTTTTCCTGGTAGTTGAACGGTTGGAGGTTGGCTGAATTGAATCGGTTCCTTGCCATCCAGCGACACCTCCATTTCGTTTTCGGTGAATTGATTTGGGTTATTTGAGATGAAACTTTCCGTTGTATTTGGCTGGTTCTAACTGTTGTTAAGAACGAGCAAAGCAGAACTTACGACTTCACTTGTTGGAGGGTCATAGCTGCATGCCATTCACTACACTAATTGGCACTGAGTCGCAATTCCCCGGAATTGTTTCGATGAATTATTTATCAGTAGTACTTGTGTGATTCACTTCACTAAGTAATAATTTAGTATACTCGCGATGAGACGCGTGGCTCAACGCCACTCCGTTATTGCAGGGGCGAACTACGAAGTAAAGGTTTTATCGCAACAGATCTGACAGGGTGGCACAGAATAGCCTCTCGCCACCAGTCGGGCGAAGAATGTCACTCAATGATGGTTCATTTTGTTTGCTGGGTGCTGTGAACTTCTTCTACAAGGCGGGCAACCAATGGTGCGATTCCACTTCAGAATCCCTAGGTTCAAAAACGAGGTGGACCCTGCTTTCTGCCACCATTACTTCCATCGGTCTCTTATTATTCAAATCATATCCCCTCTTTGTCACCCTTCACCCGGCCATCAAATAATTCATTTCGAGAATCGGCAAAAATGTTAAAATTCGGGGATTATAACAAAGAATACTCCAGAAGGCACGACTGCAAACAAGGTCACATTCGAAGCAGAGATATCTTGATGCGATTCTTTCTTCTTGTTAATCTTAATTCACATTTTCTCTCTCTTAGTTTAATTTATTTCGCTGTGAGGTTAGATTATATTTTCCTTCCGTTAAGGACCTGGATCATTTTCGGATAATTTTTTTCAAAGAATGTTGTCACTACTTTGTCATACTCCACTCCATGCATCGATTCTTTGACAAACTTTTTCACGTCACAATGAACATTTCAAGTATTATTTTTCCATTCAGTTTTCTGACCTCTCAAAAATTGTTCACGAATTAATTTTTGGTTCTTCTGTCATGTTTATTTCAATCAGTCTGCATAATACGTTATTCTTTACGTGTCTGTATTCTATAATACGCAACCATCTCGTTCCTGGAACCTACGATACCATCCACATATTTTGCTGTATGTGCACCTAACGACATTTCCATCCATCTTGACTCCATTATTTGCACGACACTATTCATTAGCCACTGTAGAAACTTTTTTTCACTTTGCGTAGGGGAAATTTTGGCAGTTACATGCTCTTAAATATACTTTTAATTAACGATAGTTTTTAAAGAAGTAGTTTACCAAGCACTTCAGAATTTTATTTCCTAATCAATTCCATATTAATGACGCTACATTAAACATTTGTGGCTTATAGAAGGTTTTTTCGTCACAAATTTAAACCAATAATAAATAGTACTAAATATTCAAATCCAGAAAAAAATATAAAATACATGTATTCTTCGGCATAGAAGTAAGATCAATATTCATCGTCTCAAATTACTTCAAAAATAATATGTGGCTGCTTTCCATAGAACTGTCTCAGGAATCACAGTGATTGAAAAGAATCATGTACCCATGATTCTTCTCAACGTTTCTCTCAGAAAAATAAATCTAGGCTGCTCAGATGCAATATTTCGATTTGCTACGAAACTAAATAAAAATTATGTATTATTGTGCATTTTGCCCGAGAACATATAAACGTTGAATATCAAATGGTTGGTCACAGTTACTTTTAGTGTCGCATGTTACCGATAGACGTAGGTGAAAGATTCACATTTAGGGTACACACACGTTTTTATTGAAACCTTTGTTTAATAATTGTAAAACCATGGCTATCGTAAAATTACATGCTTAACGTGGAAGAGGCCCGACAAGCACCTTTCTCCATCTACTGTTCGTAACAGACCAACTTAACTCTCCTTTCTTCAATGCCCTACATCTAAAGCAAATGCGTCATAGCAGTCGTAGTTTACGTAATAGGAAGAGTACACTAACGTTATTCCACTTGCTTGAAGAGTAACGCCTTTGTTCCGCCCTGAGGCATGCTAGTCCATCAGGGTCACTCGCCAAGTTCTGCATTGGTCCTGCACTACTCTGCGACACTCGAGATGCAAGGGTACAATCTTGCGATGCGTATGCAACGAGAACATAAAGGAGTGAGTAATAGGTCAAATAACGAACGAGAAGTATAACAGCGGTGTCGTTGAACAACGAATGCCTATATGTCCTCTCAGGTCTAAACACCACAACCACTTCTACCCTACCTCACCTAACTCTGAACTATCCTGTCCTGCACTAGTCTGTCGTGTCTTTAACTACCCTTACCTCTCTAATTCCGAACTGCAAATTCCTGAATTTTCCTACACTCGTCTGTCCTGTATTGTCGTACAGGACATCTCACCTCATACACTCGTCTCACCTGCACTGGTCTGTCCTGCACTGGTCTGTCCTGCGCTGGTCTGGCATGCACTGGTCTGTCCTGTTTTGCACTGAAGTGACCTGCCCTGTCTTTTGTTCACCCGCTTTCTCTTGTCTTGTCTGTCATGCTCTGCTCTGTCCCGTCTCGTCATGAAATATTCTGGATGATCTGATCATAAATTTCTCTGTCCGATGTGGACCTGAACTATTTTGTCAGGTCTGGTCATGAACTTCCCTTCCTGCCTTGTTCTGAACCGGTCTGTCCTGTCTCTCCTGTATGGTTCCTAAACTGCTCTGACTTCCGGAACTGGTCTGTCATGTCTTTTTTTAATTGTCCTGAACAGGTCTGTCGTGACTTGTCATAATCAGCTCTGTCCCATCTTGTCCTGAACGAATCCGTCCTGTCGTGTCCTGAATTGGACAGTCCTGTCCGCAGCCATTTTGTCCTTCCTGCCGTCCCTGGCAGATTCTACTGATTGTGACTGGAAACCAATCAATTCTGACAACAGAAGTCCAATGTGCTGCCTCGCTCTCTTTACCTACCTCGCCTCTCATCCACGCCCTTGTGTGTGCTTCGCGGGGTTCGGTGGCGCCTGCACGTCGTCGACCTTGCCTCCGTCGCGCACCGCGTTGACCTCGCGACCCTGCAGCTACCGCGGCACGCGCCACCGCCTCGCCGTCCCGCACGCCCGCTCACTTGCCCCGCCGAACCACACCGCACCATGTCGCACCGCGCCTAGCGACCCCGCTCATTCGCACCAGTCATCTGCACCAATCCTCCGCATCTGTCCTCCGCACCAGTCCTCCGCACCAGTCCTCCGCCCCAGTCCACACCAGTCCTCCGCACCAGTCATCTGCACCAGTCCTCCGCATCTGTCCTCCGCACCAGTCCTCCGCACCAATCCTCCGCACTAATCCTCCGTCCCAGTCCTCCGCACCAGTCCTCTGCACCAGTCCTCCGCACCAGTCCTTTGCTACGCTTTTCTGCCCCGCTTCTCCGCCCCGCCCCGAGCTGCTTTCGCCACTGCGCGGCCGCTTTCCTAGGGACGGCGGGCGCAAAGCGCGACGAACGCGCGGCGACCGGGAGGAGGAGGCATCGGAGGTGGAGGTGCGTGTTTTTTGTGGAGGCCACCGCCGCTGCTCGCGGCCGGCCAGGCGACCACGGCCGAACTGGAGAGGAGAGCACGGGGGCGCCTGATTTATGTGCGGGGGCCGCCGTAGCATACAAATGGTGGATTACCAGGTCCGTCAGCCGGCGCTCCAGCCGAGGGGCAGAGCGGAACAGAAAACACGATCTTGACGGCGACGTCGACGCTCAACGGAGTGGGTAGCGGCGGGGGCGCGGCGGGGCGAGGTGGTGTGGGGTGGTGACGAACTCGGGGGAGGGGAAGAGGTGACGCGATGTCGCGTGCGATGTGCGGTCAAGATTCGGGATCGAGAGTTGGGACTTGAGCGGGGTCTCCCTCCCCCTCTCTCCATCGGCCATTCCGCCCCTTTCGCCGGCCGGGTTTATTAAATGGAGCTCCCGAAATGTCTTGCTCAACCCGACGTTTACAACTGCAAACTATCTCACTTCACACTCCAGCACTATGAAATTCCCTTCACGCTTCACGCTTCGTTTGGGAGATGAATTTCCAATCTTGCAACCATGCAAGTGAATATTGAAAGTTAAATTTAAGTGAAGCATAATTTTCTCTTCTCAGTCCCTCCTCTCCCTCATATATATATATATATATATATATATATATATATATATATATATATATATATATAATTCTATCTCCGACACTACTTGGATAAGTGACCAGACCATTTTGAACATCTCCAGAGGTTGATTGTGTGTATATGTTTATGTTAATATGCATATGTCGCTACATATTTTGTACGTACAGAAAGCATTAGTACATCCTGATCACACCCATAAAAACAGAACAAAGAGCGCGTCTGTCCGTCCGCCCGTCCACCCTGCCGGACGCCAGTTGGTCCAACACCCTGCTACAGCGCATAAAGTTCGCCGGGACGTGAGCTCTAATGGAGGCTAACGAACCTCCACTCTTTAGCTGCGTGCCGCTCGCTCCGTCGCGCCCACCACCGATGCTCCGCCCCGCCCAGCCCTGTCATTCCCCACTCCACCTCGACCCACTCCGCTCCTGATGGCCTGTGGACACCCACCCTCAATGCTGCATTGACTCCTGCTTCGCCCTCCCGCTTCTACACTCTTCTCCGCTTCGCTCTGCTTCTCATCGCTTCGCCCTCATCACCGTTATGTCTTCGTCATCAACGTCACCGCTATGATGCTACCGTTTATGAGGTATCTTGCCATTCCTTCACATTTTGAGGCTTCCGATAGTTGAGAAATCTGTGCTTCAGTAGTACAAAAATCGAACTTTCAAAAATAGTATTAATAAATTCAATGAAAAATCCAAAACGGTCAAAAAAGATCCATTCTTCATGTTCAAGTACAAAAATGACATACCATATACAGGTCTTCAAAAAATTTGGCACTTTTTATATTAACTTATATATCTATATAATTTATCGATTATTTTTGTGACACATAGTAAACCTTAGAAAGTACTAAATATTTTTGAGTATTTTTTGGAACTATGATTTTGGACTATTTTTTGGAGCAACTAAATATGATTAAATTAAAGGAAATGCAATTGGTAAATAATTCAAGTTCAAATCGTACACTGAACCAGACAGTCCCCGGAGTATCGCCACGACATATTCGCATTTTTGCAATTTTATTATTGCCGGTGCAATTTTCTTATTTTTGGTGGTTAAATGAAAAAGCTGTACCATTAGCTTCTAAAGCCAAAGCTGTAAATTGCAGTTTTCTCCTGGATTGTATCATTTTTCTTTTGCTGTCCCTCTTTCCATTTTCCGTTTTCTCTCCTATACTACTGTTTTACGTTTTCTTTTTATCTCTTCTGTTTCTCTTTCTATCTTCCACCGCTCATTCCAACACCCTCCATCATCTGCTTTCATTTGACCCTGGGTTTCCAAGGGTCTGGTCCATTCGCTCAGTTTCTTTTTTTACTCTCTCGCACTTGCGAAAATAACTCTCCACAAATCTAAAGTAGAAATCAACGAATTCCGTTGATACACATTTTGAAAATGGCGTATCTCAAAGCACGCTACATATTAAACGAATTCTTGGTTCACGTCCCACCAGCAGCGAAGTCCTTGGTCCGTAGACGCGCTGCGTTTCATTGGCGCCGAATGCCGCAGTGCTATGCTGCGCGGCTGCGGCACGACTCGCGTTCGTAATAAACACTCCCGAGTCATAGGGGGATTTCCCGGGCGAGTGCTTTGACATGTGGCGCCATTAATAGCGCCCCTGGAGCGTATTACTTTTTGAGTTGGCGGGGGCGGTGGTGGTAGTGGCAGTGGTGGTAAGAGGTGGAAGTGGTGGTAGCGGTTGAGGTGAGGGAAAAGGTGGCGGTAGTGGGGGTGAGAGGGGTGTTGGTGGCGGCGGTGACAATAGCAGTGATGGGGGCGGCTGTGGGGATCGGGGCGGGAGCGGAAATATTGGCGGGACAAGAGTGAGGGCGATGTTGGCGGGGAAGGGTAGGCGGAGAGAGTGGTGGCAGTGACGTTTGTGGCAGGAGCAGTCGGTGTGGCAGGAGCAGTGGTGTGGCAGGGGCGAGAGTGGCAGTGACGGAGGTGGCAGCATGGATGGCGGTAGCAAAGACGGAGGAGACTGGATAACACAGAGCTCTAGTGATTATCCGTTGTAGATCGAGTGTTTTTCAAGGTAACTGTTAGTGAACAGAGATCCCTATTGGAATCTCGAGCTATTAATGGCAGCTCGTTACATCAAAGAATTGCTACGGTTTTATAAACTGGCTTGGACAATTGTATGTTCATGCATTTAGTGAATGGCGTAAAAAAACAGGCGAAGAAGTAAACAAATTGTGTTCTTGAAGAGTACGAATGAATCAATAGCACTTCTTATGTTGGTAATCTCAAAGTTAAGTACAGTCTTTAAATTGTTAAGTGCAATTTTTTTCGCGGATGTCTATGTAAAATCGATCGAGCTGTAAAGTCTTGCCTTCCAAATATCACTCCTCAGTCAACTTCAGACCAGAAAATATATTTGTATTGGTCAATTTATATATTTTCATCAAACTTTGCCATCTAGTAGAGCACATTGAATTTTAGAGGAATGCGATTCCTTGTGAAACCTCAGTTACATAAATTACATCAGTTACCTTAGCAACTATTTCACAATAACAAAGAAACAGTCACAATTAGTTTCCTTGAATGAATCCTTGACTTTTGTATTCAAAAAATTAGGCTTTATTCTAATTTAATATAATTTAATCTAATTAGGTGTCGCTTACTTGACCATTTCGAAATTGATTACGCAATGGAACACTGCTTTACTTCTCACTAAGTTAGTATCTTGCCATGAACAGATTCTAGATGTATAAATGCTTTTAGAAAAAAATACATGTACATTTTACACATGTATTTTATTGCACATGCATTGTACACATGTATTTTATTTGCAAAAAGTAAAGAAAGAAAAACAGCTCCTCTTCTGCTACCAGAATTGATGCAGTAGTAAGAACGAGTTTCTGTTCACATTAAGGTCTAAAACGCACAATTAGTTCGAAAGTGCCAAACTTCAAGGTGCTTTGACACCAGATTCCTAACTGTACTAATGTGACTATCCTTCCTTCAGTCAATCGTTTGCAGTTGGCTAACTTGTAAATGGCTTCGACGTTTTCTTTTGTCATATCCCCGTCCGACGAAAATATAGTTCCCCATGAAAAATAATTGAAATTGAGAAGTGCATTGCTACTGTGTCCTTCTGTAAAAGTTCATTTTTTTGTAAACATTGCATTGAATCCTTTTTGAGAGATAAGTATTTTTGTTTATTTGAAAACCGAGTCTTAGATGTCAGATGCATACTGATTCTTGTGCTTCCTGCACCTCTGCAAAAAGGTGGCGATCTGTGATCGAGAACGTTCCGTGTTATGCGTTTTATTCATTTATTTTTTATATAAATACACGCTCGTGAACCATGAGATGATGTCGTAACGGGAGTCATATATAAACACTTTCCGAACAAGCATGACTGAAGAGCTGTCGCGGCGGAGGGGTGCTTCTCTGAATTACATGTGATGTTCATTTGTTTAGCGAACTGTCACTTTGGCTTCTTAGGCGAATTCTTCCATAATACGTGTGAGAGCTACGAGCTACATACGAGTATTCACGTTAAAACAATCTCCCGGAAAGCGATAAAAAACCCACAGTTTTATATCAAACTCCTGACAAGCCTCGACTTCTATGAGAACATAAGGAAAAACCAAAACTGACAAGATTTTTCGGAATAATTAGAAGCTTGTAGACAATTAGCATACATTCACCGCTGTCAGGCTTCTGGCTCCTAGAATGTGTAGACCTGGTACAGTGAAGTCACCTGAAGACCGAGTACATCCTAAAGGATGATACTAGGGTTTGATTTCTGACGGCAGATGATTTTCGAGAGTAGGTAAGTCAGATTCATTCATTTTTCAAGGAGAATTCAAGCCTCCGACTATTCTGATCAGTAGTTTTCCCTGTTATCTTTGAGCAATTCAACGTAAATGCCGAAGAAGAACCATAACAAAAGAGCCGCTGAACACTCGAGATTTTTCCTTCATCTTTCGTGTCCTATCCTCTCTCTTTACACACACAAACATCTACTCTCTCTCTCCTCTCTCTCTCTCTCTCTCTCACACACACACACACATTACCACATCCGACCAGTCGGGAGCTTAGACCTTAGACCTGGAGAAGAGCCTCGCCGGAGAAGAAACCTTGAGGGGAAACTCCCCGCAAGATCACGTGGCGTTTGGTGCCAGATCTCACCATCCATCAAGGGTGAAACATCACTATCTCATACTAACGAGACTAAACCTAAAATTTGACGTGTCTTAATATCAACCAATCCATAAGAGTGGCAAGGCTGGACCCACATTTATTTTGTTTTTGAAGCCATTTAGGATAGAGAATTCTGAAAATGGTCTTCGTTTTTGCCGATCATATCAAGTCATTACAAGTCTTCAAAATATGTAAAGCAGTCAAACAAATAATAGCTGGTCCACTAAGATACAGAGTGTTCTCGGATATGTTGCATAAAATGTCAGTTTAATACATCACTATGGCATGATGCCCAGACGGAAAGAGAAAAGTACAACATTGACATCTTTAGAAACACAACTTTGAACCCATAATTCTTATATTCAACAAATACACGTGTTGAATTATAGCTTAATCAATTATGTATAATGTATTATGGTGTAGATCATCTGAAGGGGAAAATTTGAAAATATATAAGAATTTAAATTTTAATAAAGAGATCAATACGTACGACATTGTAGTTCAGATAACTACATCCATCCCACTTTATTATTTACTCTAAGCTTTTCTTTCAATCTAAGGCACCATGGCGCTTACGTTTTCGCACTTTTTTGCACTACGATTTCAGATCACGCGGAGTCGGCATGAAAAAGCATTGATCAAGAAAGTTCTTTGAACCAATTTAATTTTTGTTTTAAAATATGAAAGTAATGATTTTTATATTTCTTACTTCAACCGGGTTTGTTGACTCAGTTCATCGACTAAGGTCACTGCATGCCTCTGACCGGGAGGCCCTGCGTTTGGAGTAGCGAAGATGGTAACATTTTCGACATATGTTAACAGATAGAATTCCATCGCCAGGATTTTGAAGCTTATTCCAGCTGAATACGTGCTTCCCTGGTGGGAGACCTGGTTGAGGAAAACCACCGCATCCGACGTGTAGGTGGGCGCCATAACTCTCCATCCAGTGGGAAAGGATCACCGCCACCTCCCGAGAAATAAGCATGCACTACTCTTACGGGATTGTGGACCGGGTTTGGAATCACGGAGTAATCAATCAAGACTTCTCCGAATCTCGTAACAGCTACATCACCTGATCGCCGTCACCAACGACTTGCGTATCCTCTGCTGTCTGAATGTCTCCGACCTCCCCGACGCCCCCGACCTTCTCGCGACCGAGGCATCAGCCGTACACCAGGTTATGGGCCCATTGTCTTCGGCGAAGGAGCACATCAAAAGACAATATGCATGTTGAAGATGCCATATCAACCTTTTCAAATAGGCACCCAAGAATGTTCATTATGAAATGGCGCGACAAAAACGCTCTGGCTGTCACACAGTCCAAACGGCCAACGCTCAGGCGCAGGCAATAAGTAAACAAATAACAAACCAATAGGTTGCATCAAAAAGCCACGGTCCTTCCTTTTTCAGTCTTGGTGCGACGCGACAACAGAGACCAGGAACATTAACTGCGCGTTATTTTCGTAAGGTATCGTTAGCTGGACGCCTATGATATCTCATGGGCAGCGTGCTAGCTTCCAGAGACGTATCCGGGGTTTGATTCTCGGTTGAGACAAAAAGAGAGTTGTAACTTATCTTTAAAATCGTCTCAGTTTCTGTAGCAGTGTGACGAAGAAAAGGTCAGCCAGGAAAGGTTTGCTAGTTACGCTGAAGCGAATTCATCATGTTCATCACAGGTCTCTCTTACCTTCCAAGCGTGGGAAATAAAGAACGCCCAAGCATAGGGAATACTGTCAGATAGCTGGCAATTTTGAACAGTCGATTAAAACTGCCAAATTAATACATAATAAATAAATAACTTTATTCTCGTATGTACAATGTAGCGGTTCAATCCATCAGGAAGAAATACAATAAAAAAATGCATGCCACATTCATGTGCAGTGCATGCAGGCGCGCTTTACACATACATCCTTAGCAGCTCAGCTACCAATAACTACTGCTAATTAGTTCTGTACAGTATTGGATCTTATAGTTATTTACGAAACTAGTAGAGAAAGGGAGTCATTAGCGTACGAGTGAAATAACAGACGAGACAACGATAAAGCCAACATTTTGAAAGAAAAAAACTTTCGTATGAGTTGCGTACATCATTATTTCACGAATTAATGGAAACTCAAGATAGTTAATCTCGTTGAGTTGTTCCATATATGCGAGGCGTTTGTTGATTCTTATCACCTCAGTATTTTGCTTACTTTGTATACTATATTGTTTTATATTGCCATGGCTTCTTTCTGGTATCTTATAGCAAAGTCTACTTTAATTTGCACTACGCATATTGCAAAAGTAACAATTTCCAATCAATGCGAAGTACTAGTTTCCATGCATCAGTGATGAAAATGTCATTTTCTGGCAAATACGAAGCGTATTCGGAAACTAAGTACCGTTTCATTCTAGCGCCGTCGCAGCGCTGTGGTAGGCGTCCCGCGCATGCACACTAGTCTTTCTTGTTCACTGACCTTCAATTGTCACCAGTTTGTTTGCTCTATGTTGTGTTTCCAGTTTGCTGTACACATTCAAAATGTTTAAGACAATTAGTACTCCCGCTGACTGTGAAATTCGTGCCTTGATTACATTTTTGAACGCGAGGAAAGTCAAACTGGCCGAAATTAATCGTCAAGTGAATTCTACGGTGAATAAGCGATAAGTGATGGAACGGTGAGAAAGTGGGTAAGAATGTTTAATGCAGGTCGAACAAATCTCCACGCCGAGGCTCGGAGTGGTCGGCCTTCTGTTGTCACCGATGATTTGGTAAGGAAAGTTGATGAAGCAATTCATGAGAACAGGCCCTTCATAATGACAACTCTTTCAGAGGCATTTCCACAAATTTCACGTACTGTTTTGTTCGAAATTGTAGACTGCTGACCGCTTGAATTATCGCAAACTGTGTTCTCGATGGATTCCAAAAATGCTCACTGATGTTCACAAAACAAAGCAACTTGGTAGTGCCCTCACATTTCTAACGCGGTTCAGTAATGAGGGAGAAAACTTTTTAAATCAAATTGTGACAGGTAATGAAACTTGGGTGTGTCATTTCATACCTGAATCGAAACCATCTATGGAGTGGATACGCACTCATTCTCCGAAAAAACAAAAGTTTAAAGTGACAATGTCATCACAAAAAATCATGTGCACTGTCTTCTGGGATAGGAAAGGCGTTTTGCTTACTGAATTTCTTCCCAGAGGTGAAACCATTAATGCGGCACGATATTGTGAGACTTTAACAAAACTAAGGCGTGCCATTCAAAACAAACGAAGAGGAATGATCAATAAAGGAATTGTGTTGCTCCATGACAATGCTCGTCCCCATACTGCTGGTGCCACTCAATCGTTAATTCGATAGTTTCAGTAGGAGCAGGACGATTACCCGCCGTACAGCGAGGACTTGGCGCCGTCCGACTATCACTTGTTCCTGCACGTGAAGCGCGAGCGTGGTGGCAAGCGATTTGGATCTGACAATGGCACGAAAAATGCTGTGGAGTCGTGGTTATCGAAACTGGCGGGAAGTTTCTTTGATAATGATATACAAAAACTGGTCGCCCGCTATGACAAGTGTTTCATCATTGGCGGAAACTATGTTGAAAAATAGTTTAAGACATTTTTTTTCATGTAAAAATAAAATTGGATTCGAATAAATTGTTTTACTATTTTTGTTTCAAAACGGTACTTAGTTTCCGAATAATATAATTTAAAATAGAACTCTAAATTCCTGTTTCTTATCCTGTCGCCGTATTTCTTTTTCGGTCGCTTCGACGTCTTCTGGTGGCTTTTTATTAGATGTGCTCTCTGAGAATAAATCCAAATCAATCCAAACCTACTTGACTAATCCAAATTTCCTATCTTTATTTGTACATCACTTTCTTAATTTTCGTCATCCACTCTCTTTTCTTCCTTACCCTGCTCTTTCTTCTACATCCTCTCTCCGGTCTGCCTTTCTTTCCTGTTTCCTTTTGTTTTGTTTCGAGGTTGACATCAAACAAATTAACGAACTATGTCCGATGCCCAGGAATGCTACTTCATTCCTGACTTCGTTTCTGTTATTTTAGCTCCGCGAGCA
>BOPP01000213.1:394204-404355 GCA_017312745.1 Gryllus bimaculatus
GAAAATGTACAAAAATGAAATGGGCAACTTCTTTTTAGCTTGCTTAGGGAAATAGAGAAAGGACCGCAACTTTTTCAACTGCGGCGAGTTCCATCTGGAAGGTTGATATGGAAAGTAAAAGGCGGATATTTCGCTGGTCGAGTCCCTCTTTGGCCCCAGATTTGCGTTCCGTATAATATATGTCGTAAATTGATATTCAAGACTTGCTGTTATTCTTAGTCGATATGTCAAATTCTTGTACACAAAACGGCGGTTCACAAATAAGAGAATAAGTATATGCGGTCACTTAATGATGACACACTAAACCGGCGTAGAACAGTGATCTATTAACATAAATAAATAAATAAATAAGATAAATAATAAATTAAATAAATGAAATTAAATAAATAAATAAATAATATAATAAATAAATAATAAATTAAAATAAATTAAATATTAATAAATAAATAAATAAATTAAAATAAATAAATAAAAAATAAATAAATAAATAAATAACATAAATAAAAAAATCAAATAAATAAATAAATAAAGTAATAGAATAAAGACATAAATAAAATAAATAATAATAATATTAATATATAAATAAATAATTTATATATTATTAACTTTAATTAATTAAAGTCAAAAAAATAAATAAGTTAAAAAAATGAAATGGAAGTAATACTTCTTGGAAAAAGTTTGACGTCTAGTTATTAAAAAGTTTTGGCTGTTAAAAATGTATAAATTTGCTTAATATGAAATGATAATTTTACCATTTATTTGCATTTTTGAACCATTTTAATTGGGGCCTTTATACAATTTTTCTTTTTGGAAAGATTTAAAATCCCTTTCTCGGGGTGTGTGTTGTACACTACACTACTAACTTTGGACATCTCCCTGGGCAACGGCGACTTTGGCATACACTGGTACATCTTCAGGAAAATCGTTGGATCTGGCTTCTATATGGTTACTCTGTACTGGTGTGAGATAAATCTATTTTTTTTTAAGAAATTACGCTTTTTTGGTAACTGTACTGTGCGGTCGTCTGTATCTCTGAAGAAACGTTCAGAAATAATCAGTGGCAAATTTAAACCCGAAAAAATAAACAAAACCCTAAATTTATTTTTTGTTATCCTTTGTAATCTATTTATGTATAATGACCTTATTTTCAATTACAAACGTAAGATGTCAAGTTGTAAGCTTGTTATAATCAATTATCAAAATAATGCATTAGACAACTTTTATGTTTATTATTAATAAAGTATAATTAGTTATTTTAAATCAAGATAGATTTTAATTTAAAATAGCTTCAAAATATTACTACTTGTCACAAACTTATCCTCAGTGTGGAAATGAATATATTTTTGCGAAAGTTTATAATTAAAAAAGGTTAAATCTGAAAGTGGAAATTTTTACTGAAGTTTGGTATCTGAGCAATCTATAATATGTGGAATTTTTATATTTTATCTGGTTCCCAACAGAGATATTAGTGTTGAAAATTTGAAAAATAAAATATTCTAATTTTCAAGGGGTAAGTTACTTACAAATGACACTTTACAAAACAAAACTATACTGTTATGTGTAAAAGCACAGAAATAATTTAGGCTGAGATACTATTAGTTATTTGAGAAATTACTCTCTGAAACTCAAACTTGATGCTTTTTGCGTTCTATAGATTTGGTTGCAAATACTTATCAAATAAAACATAGAAGGAAGGTAAATAATATATCGACAGGTCGGCCAGAGAATACTAAATCCAATGTCTTTTATTCTAGAATGCTAGAACAGCCCAAAGCCGAATAATTTAGAAAAGAGTAAATGTCTACAAAAGAGAAAAATGGCGCACGACGTAAAACAAAAAATTGCCGTCATTTGTAAACTAAATACAATAAAAATTACAAGAGGATTTTGAACAGCCAAAACATAGAAATTAATGTACAAAATATCAATTTTTTTGAGATGGTCCAGCGACCAATGTATTAAATTCTGGACCACTCAAAACGGATTGATCCCAAAACATAATTCCAATAATTGTGTTGTAATGCGGTAATGTAAACCAGCAACTTTAAATGAGCATTATCTTATGTTTGTAAATGAGGTAATCTAAAGCATTTGCTCATAATGTCTTCAAGAAATGTTTTCATTAAAATATCTCAGGAGACATCGTCTTGCTTAATATATTTTTCTCTCATTTTGCGAAGGGGAAGACATTTTATACAAAATTCACTTGAGAGCAACTACTGCAACTTGCAAAGAAAAGTATAACTATCAACCATAATGATAGCACTGTGGTCTCTATTTAGCTCACGTAGGTGGCGACGATAAATTACGAAATCAATTCTAACGATTTTCTGAACGTTCGTACACTATTAGATTCGTCTTGTATTTATTGGCGCCATTCGCCCTCAATTATGAGTTGAAAGGTCATTGCCAGGCACCCATGAGCGTTATCTTTACGGTTTTATCCATCCACGTTTTCCGTATCTCGAGTTTAATCGCTCTCCTAAGGCGCGTTCAGACGCGCTGCCAGTTAATCGCCTCTTATGCTCCAGTCTCGGCGTCCGCCTAGCGGCAGGCTCTCCTCCTCACCAAATTGCTATGTCGTTTTCATCCCTTGTTTGGCGAATTGTAGCAGCTCTGATCGGTAGTTTTTCAAGATTCCTCTGATCAGTACCAGGCGAGCGCCAGAGCAGTACCGTAACAAACGAGCTACAGACCGCGCGATCTATCCTTCCTCTTCTCATACACACACTTCACTGCGCCACATGACGGGAGAGCTGTCGCGAGCGAGGAGCTTGCCTCGGCTGGGGGGTGCAGGGATGTCGGATTCAATCAGAGGAGGAACGTCGCATCCAGGCGCATAACAGGTCCTGCATTCACGGAACTATTGACGAAAGTAGATAACGCTCTCGAAAACACGAAACATTCACTCACTCGAACAATCAGGGACTGACGGATTTTGTTCTTTACCGTTTGGCTCGCAGAGTTCCATTGTATCAGGTTAAAAAAAACGTATATGCTATAGCCGCACCCTTTGATGCAACTTTAGTATAGGTCATAGAAAATAGCGATTTTCACGTAGTAGTAACAGCAAATACGTTTCTATTTTACGATTTAAAAATATAATGTAAGTGCCAATTCATTTTCATCCTTTTCCTGTTTCCCATCCATTTATTTAATTGCGTTCGTCTGCACCGATTAACTTGCAAACCTCCGCAATTCACATTCTGCACTTAATCTTTATGGCTGAAATATCACTGTCGTGTTAACGGCGTCGGTGACACCACAAACATAACCCTCCGCATAGGAAATGCTTTACATAGGCAGTTTCCTGTAGGCAAAGTACGAGTATATGCATATAACAGACTGGTATTAAGCAAGATATTTAGCGCTGAAGAAACGATTTTTTCGCGGTTCATTTGTACGTACATATGCACGCTTACATTCTCACATTCCCGCAGACTTGCACCTGCACCAATATATTCTTACTCATATAAGCATGCAAGGAATTTAACTTTTTCAATGGTCTATGAACGGACCGTTTGAGTTTTTCCATTCCCGAATTATAATATTCCTTTTATAGAAATTGGATATTATCACAATTAATACATTCTGTGATTTAATACAGTTTTTCATATTATACAATAGTAATGGCATGTAACAGCAAACAAGACTCGTTTATTTAGCCATTTTCGTAATAATTTAAACGATTTTTATTTGTTCACGCATGTATTCAATAAGTAAATTTGCGTTGCATACGTAGCAAGATTGGAGAAAATACTCATTGTTGAAATTATATTTTGGCCAAACTTACAAAAAATGCATTGGAATTAGAAATGAAGACATTTAACAGTAACTTATAAAATTATATGTAATAAAGTTAATGCTTTACATCTTTTCTTCTTGGCAGTCACACTCACACTAGAAATTTTAATATCTTCAACAAATTTGATGATTCTACTATAGGTACTAAGCGTACAGTTAAAATGTTTGTAAATAGTTAAATAGTATATTGGTATACAGCTAGTTCATAATGTTGAGCATTATTGTATGTGTATATATTTTGAAAATAAGCGACGTTAAGATCGAGTTTTCAAATTTATGCGAGCGCAATAAAGCAACATTATAAAATAGTTGCATACGTTATTTTTGTATAATTGCATTACTCTTATTCTATCACTGCGATTGGTTGAATGCGTGTTGACGCAATTATTCCTGCCATAGTTGGTAAGTAAATACGGCAAAATCTGTGCAATAAAATGTCATTTTATGAACAATTTCTCGTAACTGGAAATATCACTTATAATGCTGAAATCAAACACAAAAACGTTTGGAAATTGTTAAAGAATTGTTATGTATCTATGAACTTCCCAACAGTTTATGCTCCCCGAGGTGCCGCGATTGTACTTCTAATAATTTCAACTGCAGCTGCTTTCCACTTACCCCCACATCGCTCACCGTTCTCCTCACTCTCGATGATTGTCAAATAAAATACTTAAAGTTTCAATAAAAATAAAATATATTTATTGAAAGTTGTGGATGGCTAATGAAAAGTTCTGGCTCTATCGACAACCTGTTACCTACTCCGCGTTCATTCACATCTTGTTCAGTATTCATGAAATAGTGTTTAATTTACATTTAAAACGTTCCAGGTTTCGCTAATCTTGTCATCTCTTGAATGCACTACTAACTGAGTATTTGAAACAAGTAGTTCACTATAAATATCCCAACATTTCTAAATTGTCATACGTCCATATCTTTCGAAATCTAGCCACCCTCTCTCAAAACAAACCTGCCTGCGATGGCGAGTTCCATTTTCATTTCGTAACAAGAATGTTTGCCCTTCGCCGCTCCACTGCGCGTGCTTGTGCTTGTGCGCGTCTGAGCACGGGGCCGTGTGAAGGGCAATGCGCTTCTTATGTGCAAAAGTGGCATCGACGACTACTGGGCGCCAACGCGATGCCGCGGGCGGTGCAGTGATTGGCAGGGACCCTCGCAGTAGCGCCCCGTGCAGTAGCGTCACGTGGCTCGGACGCCATTTTAATTCCGAGAGCATCGCGGATTCTCATCGATTTCTCCAACAGTAAAGCCTTCCGATATTCCTGGGACGCTCGCCATCGGTATTTTGTCTATTTGGTATCTAATTTTTTACGCTCGGCCTCTCTAAATCATCATGCAACTGGTCGGCATTTTTTGATAAATTTGAATAAGCATTCTTACATAATAGGGTTTCTGAAAAAGAAGAGGCTATCTTGAAACTGCCCAGGTTTTCTATCACGTGATGATGGGTCAATGGCTTTTCTGAATGCTGCATTTTTCACAACATAACTTCTGATCTTCATCGCGATTTGGTAAATAGCAGCATTCAATTCAAAACAATTATAAAGGTCTCACGTATCATTAAACCTCTGAGTTGTGTAGTTCTTATAAAATCATTTTTCATCAAAAGAGTTCATGACATAAAATTGAGAAGCAACAACCGCATTTTTGTCCTAATTTAAATAGAATAAAATGTTGAAATGTTTCAAAATTGAATAAACCTTAATGCGGTTATCGTGTGTGAAAGATAAATAAGCTGAAATCTGACAAAAAACTTAAAGTAAATACTACGTTTCATTATTTCTCAGTCATTTAATTCTATAAAAATAATAGAGTATCGATAATAAATTATTGAATAACCGGCAACTACAGTGATAGTTTGCTTACTGCTTATATAATTATATTTATTTTTGAAATAATATAAAATTTATTTAACAGTTGTATTAAAATTGACCTTTAACATTGTAAATATTGCAGTATATTGTAAATATATGTCATATATTGTTTTAAAATTGTTCCTTCAGAGGTCTTCGAAAGAAATCAAAAGAGACCACTCATAAATTTTCCTCACTTGAAATTCTCAAATGTTCGTTGAAAGAGAATAATAGAAACGTTGGAACATAAAATAAGGAAAGGGATAAAAGCAACAACAAACAGATTGACAATAATTATTAAAGAATTTAATAATTAAAGGAAACATGTGTTAAAAAAGATCATGGAGCAAGAATTGGTAAGCATCAAAGAAATAATAAAACGATTTACTCGAAAAAATATGTCGACATTAGTCTTTTCTCACCTTGAAAAACTAATCAAACTAAGCCAACCGTATATATAATATAATATATATATATATAATATATATATTATATATTATATATATATATATATATATATATATTATTTGACGCACCTAGGGAAGCGCGTTACTTTCACACAAATAAATTATTGCAAGGGACAGGTACATTTTCGTGAATGAGGTCTCCAGGAATTTGACGCAGCATAGGAAGATAATCGTTAAAACTTCTTTGCAATCTAAAATATTTTAATGATCAAGAGAACACACTTTACAATAGTATTTACAAATCAATGCGAGGCCTTTGGAAAACAACGCCGTCAACGCTACCTTGATTGTTTTAAAAACCACCTGCTCTTGGAAGCGACCGGCTCCCACCCCAGAAAAGTCTTTCTCTCCTATGTAACCTTTGTTTCTCCACTAAACGGCCACGGGATAATCTTCTCCCCAACCCTTTCTCCTCATATGTTATGCTCCCTAAAAAGATCGCTTCGATATTGCTAAATATGCGTTTACACTAAATTTGGCCAATATAGGGCTCGGCGGAGGATAGAATTTTTCCGTTCTGTTTCGAAAAGTGGCTCATTGTTCTGAGGGTGCTCACCAGCTACTGAATTATTGCTTCGGATTTCCCCGATTAACGATGACAGGGTTTCGGAAAGTATTCAGCTTGTGGGCTCCCGCTGGGCGCTTTACATTTATATCCTTTTGTTCGGGTATGTTGGGTTGGGTGCCATTAAACCTTCGAAATGGTCAGGGGACCGTGGCCGTTGAAGAAAGGGCTCGCGCGTGACGCGTGTTTTTTCTTCAGTACAAATTCCTTAGGTTGCTTTACCTCAAATAGAACTTATCTGAATAATTCTATAGCCGCTACATAATATATATATATATATATATATATATATATATATTAATTGTGTGGTGTGTGTGTGTGTTGTGTTGTGTGCGTGACTAAGAATGACTATCAACGAGGTTTTGATGAATAATGCAAGACATACAACAACTGGAAGAACAGCAACAAACTATCATTAATAGGCTAAACGCAAACCTCAAGACAATGGAGGCGTTTTATATGTTGGCCTTTTTAAAAAAATAACCCGTTAGCGTAAGGAACTATGTTTAAAGCCGGCTACATGAAGCGTTTATGACTGATGAAAGATGCCCTAGAAGAGAAGGAGAGTTCCAAAAGGCTATGCAATCCCCTAGTAAACGCCGAGAGATCCACTAGCAAGAAAAAATACCCAGTACCCGCCAAGGAATCATAAAAGGCACACCCCATAAGATAACGAAGAAGAAAAACAGATTGCATGTAGGCAGAGGCAACAGATGTACTGTGACCCACAGAACATCAGGAAGTGAGGGAGGATATGAAAGGATGGCTGAAACTACCGGAGCAAAAGAAGAAAGAGCAAAGAAGAACAAGAAGAAAAGAAAAGTAAAAGCCTATCAAACAGGCCAAGAATAAGACCTTGAAACCAGGCCATCAAAGATCACTGCAAAGAGGGGAAAGATATGCTGATATCTCACAGAATAAAAGGCAGTCGATCAAAAGGCCACAAACAATTCGTTATAATAATTAAGAATCAAAACATGAATCTACTAATTGCCCTGGGAAAAGAGGAAACATATAGTTTAACAATGTGCACTTTGAAGGCAGTCGGGGAAGAGTTGCAATAGTTAGAATAACACCCCGAAAACGTAAATTAAGAGACATGACGAGAGCTGTTTCAGCAAATGACGTAACTAGCACATGCAATCGGGGGGAGGCCCTAGACACACGACCGAACAAATAAGCCAACTATTGCAGACTATTGTAAGGGTTTCAAGCACACAAAACGGGATAGTCTTGCGTATACAATCTAGACTCACAACTACTGAAGATGACAAGAGAAAATAAAGATACGATGGTCAACTGCAGATACGCGAGAAGCAAAAATAAAACAAGAGCTTCAAAAGCCTAGATTTTGGACACATATCAACCAAATGCCCGCCCTGACCGTAGAAAATAACATTGTACAAGTGCGTGAGAGAGAGAAACAGGGCATCAGATAAGACACCCAAATGTGTCATATGCAAGGATAAAAATGTAAATGTTGGCCACGTGCTAGGACGCAGAAAATGCTCCTCATTCAACGCCGAAAATAACAAGCAAAGTAAGCGACAAATTAAGGTTCCTACAAGTTACTCTTGTACAAGTTGCAACTGAAAGAAATGTGGACTTGTTGATTGTTAGCGAACAACCGACAACTGACAAAAACACGTGGTATCAGGATGCTACTGGAAGAGCCGGCATAATAATACATAATAAGACGCTGAATAAAAGGAACCACAAGAGAACGAAATAGGGGTTTGTATGGCAGGAAGTGGGTAATATGAGAATTTATAGCTGCTATTTTTCACCGAATGATACGCTAGAAATATTTCAGAAAGATATCGATGAGCTGGAGGCTAGCTTGAAAACGTCTAAGCGCGAGGTATTAGTGGCAGGCGATTTCAACGGTAAGTCGTCCGAATGGGAAGAGACGCGCTCCGATAGAAGAGGAACTATCATATGTGAATTCATTGCAAGAAATGATCTGATCATCTTAAATAGTGGGGATGAGTACACCTTTCAACGCAGAGCCGCAACCTCTATTTTGGATTTGACAATAAGCTCCACTAAGTTAGCTAGAGGCATCACTGATTGGTCAGTGCTCGGCGAAGAAACCCTGAGTGACCATCGGTACGTAGGATATTCGACTCCATTAACGGAGGGGCTGCAACATGTCAAAAGGCGATATAAAGGAAGACCAGCTTGGAATCCCAAAAACCTAAATGAAGACAAGACAAAACGCTCCTTGGAAGAATCCAGGTTGCTGGCTAACATGGGTTGGACGAAAGAGGCGGTAACGCTTGAGAATATGGTCAAGGCATTGGAGGAAATAGTAGCAGCTTGCGACGCATCCATGCCTAGAAGTATATGTCCGAAGAGGAAACAGCAAATGTATTGGTGGACACTAGAAATAGCCGAACTACGAAGTAACTGTAACAAGGCAAGAAGAATAGCGACAAGGGCCAAGACGAATCTGCACCTCAGGGAACATATAAAGAACTCTCCAAACGGCTTAAGAGAGAAATAAAAAGAAGTAAAGGCAGATGGTGGAAAGAGCTCTTAGAACAGATAGATAACGTCCCATGGGGCATGGCTTATAAAATAGTAAATAAGAAATTCAGGATGGACTGGAAGATACCTGGATCGAATGACCCACAATGGATGAGGAAAACTATAAGGGACCTCTATCCCACTAGAGATCCTTGGACGAGACAAAGACAGAGTAACTTCACGGTTGACGCAGCAGATTACTTCACGATAGACGAACTGAGGAGAGCGGCGAAAAGCATGAAAAGTGGGAAGGTGCCAGGTTTCGATGGAATTCCCTGTGAAATACTAAAAATAGTGGCACAGGAGTATCCGGAAAGCCTTTTGTCAATCTATAACCCCTGCTTTGTGGGGGGAAAATTCTTCAAGGCGTGGAAGAGACAAAAGCTGATACTACTCCGAAAGGGCAAGAAGTCGGTAGATCAGACGTCATCATACAGACCACTATGCCTCCTTGACACCGTGGGCAAGCTCCTTGAGGGTTTAATACTCTCTAGGCTTGAGGGACTCGTATGATTTTCTCACAGGCAATATGGATTCCGGAGAGGCCGCTCGACGACGGATGCCATCCTGGAAGTAATCGATAAAGCAGTCGCAGCCAGAAGAGGAGTCGGCAAGAAGAAGGGATTTTGCGCGCTCGTCGCAATTGACATCAGAAACGCCAACTCTGCTAGGTGGAAGAACATTATGGAAGTGTTTGTTAACAAGATCCATGATCCGGAATATCTCATAAGGCTTATTGAAGACTACCTCCATGAAAGGACGATAAATTATATAAACAGTATCAGCATAGAAGAGAATGTTACGTGCGGTGTTCCTCACGGGTCCAGACTGGGGCCATTTTTATGGAATATCCTGTATGATGACATTCTAAGCATTGACCTGCCGAAAGATACGCAGCTCATAGGCTATGCTGACGAT
>BOPP01000213.1:429858-470424 GCA_017312745.1 Gryllus bimaculatus
AATTGACTTCATGAGAAGCTAGCTTCTTTTTTTTTTTTTTTTTTTTTTTTTTCTCTTTTTTTTTTTTTTTCTTATTGAACTATTTCTCTTCACTGCAGTTTAGTAACGTCCACTGCCCAAACTACAACACACTTTGCAGGTTCATGTGCGTGAGCACTTACTTCAACATCTATAGGCCTATTTTCTTCAATTCTAGTTAATTTTTTACCCTTGATTGCATTCAATTTGTTTCCTCTACCAAGAGTCCAGATGGAACGTGTTCTTGAATGTCTTTACCGGCAGATCCAGCGCAGGTGCTAATACTCCTCTCTATTAATTAACGGATTCACTTTCATCCGAAATTTCCTTCAGTTCTTTTTTACCTGTAAGGTAGCTTTAGTTACTGCTGCGCGTGTTCTTGAACAGGCTCATACATAAGTTGTTAATTTTCCAACTTTCATCTTATTGCATTAAACTCTGGGCTTTTCTCTGGACGAGGGTTTTTAAGTGGGCTCCTCAAACCCTAGGTTTCGCAAGACTTTCATACGAGTCCCGCGCGAAGCTTGCATCACTCGTAGCACTTCCTGCCAGTCGGTGCGAGTGAATCCCGCACACCCTGCATGCAGTCGCTGGTTTGAGCGCGACGCTTCGGGCCATGCGCTTGCGCACCACCGGACCGCCGGACTGGGGCTCCATTCCCTGCCGAACTTACAGTCGATCCTGTGACAGATCGCTATTCATCCTTGAGATTTTTTCTTCAGGGTCACCCTCCCCTGGCCGTTTTTCGAGCTACCGCCAGCTTAAGGAAACGGAAAGAACAAGGAGGGAAGCAGCAAGAATAAGTTAGAATAGAAGTAGAATGGAAAACGACCCCCTAAGAGCCCCGCAACTGATAGCGTCGGCGGGGAAACAAAGAGTTGGCCAGTCTTTGAATTGATGCGACCGACGTATCTCCATTTCTCTTGCTCGATCAGCGAGGCCCACGCTCGGATCAAAGCAGAAAGAGGCAGAGAGAACTGAGATGCGCGGAAATGTAGACCTAGTGCTAACACCTGTCAACCAGTCCAACTCAGTCACCTCACCCAATCCTCTTGCTAATGGCATTGCGCAAGGAAATACACAGCAAAATAGACACACCCTCAATGGAAGTATGACGAGATTAAAACGGCATATAGACTTCCCTAAGTAACAAATATGATGAGGTGATTGAGGAAATAAAAGACCTGAAATGATTAAAGAAGAAATGAAGAAGAAAATGGAAAAAAAAGAATAGTTTGTAATTCACCAAAGTATTAGAACTTGACAACCAACTTTGGACAAAAATTTAGAAATAAGTGGGGTTAACTTGGAACAGATCATTGTGCGGAAAAACACATTTTCGCGATTTTTTTCACGTAAGGTTGTGCGCGAAAAAATTAATGAGAGCGTAAATTGATGAAGTTTACGGAGTAAACAACACGAATGTCAAAAACTAAAAGTAATAGTCAAATTACCTAAAAAAAAATTAGAGACAAAATTCCTAAACCTGCAAAAGAAACGAAAATGCAACAACAAGGACTTATTTAAAAAATGGAGAACATCAACCTTTGATATCAATGAGAATTTAACGCCATATTAACACAAATTATTATGGAAAGCGAGAAAATACAGCGCCAGAGAAAAAAAAATACAAATTTAGTTGGTTAAAAATGGTAAAGAATATTAAAAGAAAATGTGGGAATTATTTGAGATTAGAATAAGGTGTGAGAAGATTTGGAACAAATTAATTAAACAGAAAATAAAAGTACGATTAGAAAACAAAAACAAATCAATGGAATATTTCCTTTATTAATAATTTTAGAGATTCCAAGAAACAAAAAGTTAGCAACCTCATTAAGGATTTTAATCACTTAATTAATAGCAAATAAAGAGAATTTAAAATGTAATCCATTTAAACATAAGATCAATTATGTAAGCCTTGGAATGAATTCTTGTGGAGTTATAACGAATAGCTTCCAAATATGGATGTGATTGTCTTGAGTGAAATTAGCTTCAAGAAGAAATGACGGACCTTTGAGAATATCAATGCAAATTTTAATAGAATATTGCATAAAAAACAGGAAGAGAAGAAAGGAGAGGCATAATACTATTTGTTAAAAGAAATCTACAAATTTGAACTTGTGGATTTGGTGGGTTATCAGTTTTGCCCGGTATTAGCAGTCATTTAGAAATAAAGTAATAAAAATCAATTAAGCACATTGCAGTCTATAGGACGACCTACAAAAGCAAAATCTTTATTTACAAGAACTAAATGAAATTTTAAATACGATAAAAATGATGAACAAAATAATTATTGAGATGTAACATAAATATTAGCAATGACGAACACAACGATTATTACACTATACATTTGTTATATACCACAAATTAGTGCACTGCATCATAAGGCATTAATGAGGGAACTTTTCCAGATGAATTAAATGTAAATCCATTAATCAGGACCAATACATAAGGAGACAGTCTTTCAATCTATTGAAACACTAGGCCAATTTCCATATAAAACACAATAAGTAAAAATTAAAAAATACATAATACGTAAAGACTGACCAACTATCTGGAAAAATGATAAAATAAATGATAAAAATCAATTTCATCATCCAAAAAAACAAAAGCGCCCACAGACTTATTAGGAAAATCTAGGGAAGTATTAAATGAAAAAATTTATACACAAGGACTTGCATGTGATACATGAGCATTCGACTTGTCAAAGACTTACGAGTGTTAATAAGCATGAAAAAAGATTAGATTTGCACTGGAAAAGTGTAGGTTAGAGCAATGTTTTTTACAGTTATTTAAAAACTATCTAGAAGAAGTATCATTTTAGGTAAAAATAGATAACACTTATAGTAAATAAAAACTTCTTAAAAAGGGTTAATTCCACAACGGAAGTTTCTAGACCCCATACTTATCTAATATTTGTAAACGACTTAAAAACATTTATCCCTAGAATAATGGTTCCTATGTATATGTATTTGCGGATGACAAGATTGCTATTTTTCTATAAAACAAGAGACAAAAAAAGGCCAACCATGGATACAGGAGAATTTGAATATTCAAAAATGGTGCCATGATAAATGTTAATAATAAATAGAAAAAGACCAGAATACTAGCATATTACAGCTCCAAAATTGCAAGCAGCACAAGTTAAAAATATTCTTTCACAAAGCTGACTGCACATACACAAGACTTTAAGAACTGATCGCGTGTTAATAATATAATTATTTCTGTAAGCAAAACTAAATATTTAAGTGTAACTTTTGACAAATCTCAGCATGGAGGACCACATCTTGCTAATTAAGCAGAACGCAGCGGGTCCACGAACAATTCAGACATGTGTTTGGAAACTAATGAGAATAAAGATTTCGTATCTTATAAAATTTTGAAATGTTTTACTTCCTTATTATTGAGTCTCTGATCAGGTTTATGAATGAATGTATGGGGAGCTGCAGCAAAATCCATGTCTGATATTATTCCAGGATCTGCAAAATAAACTGTATTAAAAGCCTTGATGAAAAAATAGCGGGTGAACAAACTAACCCTGAATGAGTTTTGCAGCAATGCAGTGGAATCATGATGTTAAAAAACTGTATGCATTTCAAAATTCTGCAAAAAAACTTTTGCCAATGAAAATCAGAAAAATCAGTGCGCCACAGCATGAAAACAGGGGAAAAGACACAATTCATACTTCCGCACACTTTAAATAAATTTGGAGAGAGGAGCTTCAACACAGCCATTCAACTGCTGAATCAATGCGATAAAAGTATTAAAGTCTACATCTAAAAAGGAAATTGAAAACAAATTAAAAGAATGGTACACAAGGATTAACTAGGAATAACATGAAAATATATAGCTCAGAGTAATCTCTTTAGCTTGTACCATTGCCTATGTTTTGTTTTATTTACAATTTATTTGTTAATGTTAAAAAAAATACTGTATTGTGGGGGAAGGATTTTTTATATTTTATATGTCATCACAAGCTTGTAGATCGTAATAGTAAAACCATAAACTCGTCCATGCCAGTGTAACTGTTAATACTGTCATTACAAGATTTTATTTGTTAAAATTTATGCCTACAATTAAATCTTCACTGATACAGTAAACTACCTCATCACAAGATTCAATTGTAAAGAAATGTATAAATGTTCGCTGTTACCACTCAAAATTCGTGATTTGGTTTTATTTAGTTAATTAATTTATTTTTGTTTTACAATTAATTTGTAGTTAAATAATAATTGGATGATTTGATTTCTTTTTGCGTGTCTGAGTTCTCAATGCAAATTTTTGTCGTGAATATATGTACAACTAAATCTTCATATAGTATACAGCGACGTTATCACAAGAGGATAATTTAAAAATAATATATCTTTTTACTCTCAGTCAGTGCCATTTTTGTTGTTGTTTTGTAATATTTTAATAATATTTGTAATTTAGTCAACAAGTAATTATTCAATTGTTAATTATCTCTGTATAGCCACACTCTGCTTTGTGGTCTTTATTATTGCTTTTATTTGTCCACTATAAGTCTTCAACATGCTAATTAATACAATCTTAATACTCATTTTGCCTGTGCACAATCTAGTTTTAATTTATTTACAATCATTTGTTAGGTTAGAGAAAAAGAGGATTCATTTTGTTTTTCGTTTGCGGCCTGTTGAAGTTTTGCATTATAAATCTTATGTTGTTTAATTAATGTTGTAATTATTATAAATCTTCATAATATTATAAACAGCAGTTAACACAAGATATCAATTTGTAAAAATTGTATGAATGCTCCTCGTTACTCTCATCAGTTCGTGAATGTTTTCAAGGTAGGACTAATTTTTGTTTTTGATCCAATTATTTAATTTCAATAATTTGTAATGGACAATTTAAGCTCAAAGTTAATTGTCAGCTGCCCTATTGCCACGAAGGTCGTATTTGTTTCCTGATTTGTTAATTTACGATAATAATTGATTTCGTCTTTGCCTTGTTAATTTGTGCACTGCAAATTTTCAAAATGGTTATTAAGTCATAACCTTAAGTTTTTCAATATCAACCAGTGCCAGACTAACATAGTCTATTTATTTATTTACAATTAATGTTTATCTAGATAAGTTGGATGACTTTGATTTCTTTCTGCTGTTGCGTTTTCTTGGGAAAAAATTCTAGAATTCGATAAAAACAATTCACGTCGAAACAGACTGAATGATGGAGTGAACTAGCAAATCAACAACGGTAATTACAAAAAAGAGATAAAAAAAAAACAGAAACAAAACAGCGTACAATATAAAACACACCCCTCTCCGACAGGTACATAAATACTTAGAGAGGTTTGAAGCTGTACTGATAAAGATAGAATTAAAATGTAATAAATATATTTTACATTTACAATTTAAAATTTAAACCTGATAAGGACCAGAATTATACCGAAAGGTTAAACAGGATGTATAATGTATTTAAAGTTGTCAACATAATTGGTATTCTTTCTTATTGTTTATTTGGGATGGTTTTTGTTTACAACTGTCAAGTAGTAATGTCTTTTTGGAAAATTATTTATTAATTATTATTATTATTATTATTATTATTAATTTTATTATTTATTATTATATTATACTATGAAATTATTATTTGTATTATCATTATTTAGTATTGAAGGCTTAGCGTCTAAGGCCTTTAGCCTTTTTACTGATCCGGATGTTAGATTAATCATATATTAAAATCGAAAATTTGAAAAAAAATTTGGGCTTCTTTCAAAGAACTGTATGTTTGTCGTTGCTGTCTGGTCAGTGCCGGAGAATCTATGCTTCAAGTATTATTATTATTATATTAACATTATTATTATTATATTATTATTATTACTATTATCATTATTATTATTTTAAAATAACTTTAAAATATATTGTCATAATGTGAAAACATCTTCATTGGAATGTTTTGTGTTTTATTTGTTTTTATAATATTTGTGTTCTGCCCTGATGTTGTAGAAATCTACCTGCAGAAGAAATATATATCTATTTATCTACCTTCCACAAATGGAAATTCTGAAACAAGAATCAACTGTTATTGCTGCAATGTAGTGTATTTCCAGTCAAGAACAACATTTACGAGATTTCACTACATTTGCAAAAAATACTAATTCTGCTATGTGTTAAACGATGAGTTTGTAATTAATAGTTATTTATGTTCCAAGAAGTACTTTCAAAATTAAGAGGTGTTACGTTCATTTCTCTTCAATTTTCATTGCTTGCAAACAGCTTTTGAAAATGATAGTAAACAATTACTTTTTTTTAAAGAAAAAAAACGATTTTTGTTGTTTTGTAGTTTCTTGAAGCCATGGTCAATAAATTCTGCTGTTCACAAACTTGTAATCTTAATATTGAACGAAACGATTAGAATACTTGAGAAATTCATTAAACGTCAAAAAAGCAACTTGAGAAAACAAGGAAGACAAGGACATTGTAAAGAAAGCAAGTCAAATGGTAACTTGTGATTAAAGTTAGAATTTAAAATATGGGTTATGCTACTTCACTAAATCTTCTAACTTTATTTAACACTATCTCAAAAAATGTTATAATGTACCTAAACAGTTCAAGAACCATAAGTACAGACACAAATAACAAATAATCTTTATTTTAGGTGACTTTATTATGAAACACATTCTCTGACACATTGGCTACTATCTAAAGTACAAAACAAGCAAACGCCTACATTATCCGGATTCAAAAACACGACTCTGATTATGCGATGATAATACAATAGACGATCAGGCAATAATAAATGATAAGTCTGGGCAGAATACACAAAAGAAATATCCTTACCTCCTCCCCTCCCAAATGTCATTGCAACACGCATCCTCATGTACAAGACGAAGGACTTCGATTTACCATCCCTCGCTCTGCACGGCCTAGAGCAGAACACAGCCCTTCTCCGCGGGCGGTGCATTAAAGGGTTGGTCACGGGGGACGCGGGGCGAGGGTCAGAGGGGCTGGGCTGAACTGGGGGGGGGCGGAGTGGAGCGGAGCTGTACTGGGTGGAGAGCCTAGAGCAGGCGGACGCGCAACGGCGCGCCGAGGTTCCTGCTGTTTTGTTTGGTTATTTGTGCCGCATACCTAATGGTTATAAATGTGTAGTCCGCGTGGGTGGAGGAATGATATAGCGCGCTGTTCCCCTTTCGAAACGTTTTATGGACGCCTGGGGGAGTCTCGTATTTTCAAAAACGCTGTATTAGTACACAGGGTCCCCCCGCTCGAGATATGCCGCGGGGCGCCCGGCCGGGAGCTCGAATACCCCATTTGATCGAGCATCGAAGTCTCCGGGTGCGCGCCGTGAACAACGCGGTGGGAGATCATCTTGTGGCATCTTTACTGCGCTGGGCGTTGCTTTTAATCGAATGCCTGGATAATCAACGTACTCATGACATACGTGTCACAGGAATTTCAGAAGAATAAGTCTTCTTGCCCCTTGGAGGTTACGTATTCAAAGCAGGACTTCAAGACTTTTGTGTAATGCTCTTGAAATAATCTTATTTATGATTCTTTATGAGGTATGTTTATATGAAAGCGTTTCATCCTCTATAATGATTGTGTACATTTAAACTTTGCTTTGTTACGACGAGTAAGTATTTGAATAAATTGTGAATGTAATTTAGTCTTTAAAAATTGAAATGGTCACACTCCTTTACCATACTTTTGAAATAGATTTTTCTACAACTAATGATTCGTATTTGAAAAATGTAATTTTGATTTTTTTGCCTTCTTTAGAACTTTGTTTAACAAATATTTTCAAATAGGCTTATTTTCGTGAAAGTGTTATCCACTTTTTATGAATATATTTGTAAAAGAACTGAAGCTCAATTTTGTAGCGTTTACTACGTTTGGTCATTAGTGATACATTTCACAAACTTTGTTTCCTGCCCAGCGACCAACGAAAAACTAAATTGCTCACCCACGCCGTCCCCCTGCACAGAACCTTCCCTTTGGCCTTGGGGGTCCTCGGTCGACGCTCCCCGACCTTGGACACCCCTGCCGCCTGCCTGGTCCCTTTCATTATTAGCAACCACCTCTTAATCACGACCTTTTTTACTTCCTCTTCTTTATATTGTCACTCTTCCTTCTATCCTTGCCTCTGATTTCCTCGAGTCGCTTTCATTCAAGTTTTTAACGTTAAATCTCAAATTTCCAATTCGCTCCGGATCTTACAAAACTTTTTCCCCCGGCGGTTTTTTGTCGTCGTCATTTGTCCATATTTGGCTCCCGCGTCCATTCTCGCCGCGCGGAAGAAACAAAACACGGAGCGACTGGAAACTAATTTTAATCATTATTTTCTTGTTCCTCGCCTTCTGATAAACGAGCTCTTACAAGAATGCAGACTAGAATCATTCGCTTAACGAATATTCTCTCACTTGTGCGGCGTTGGTGGTAGAGGCTCAGGGGGAGGGGTCGCTCCGTTTTCAATCGTCTTCCTTTAGTCCTAACGACTGGACTTGTGTTGGCTGCCTCCTCCTCTGGAATGGAATTAACGGGGAGGTTTTCAGCTCTTGGCTGAATGCGCCTTCTATTAGCAACCTTTCTCGCGTTACAGCCTACTTTAAATTTCTGTATTCAGCTTCTCAGCTTGCGGACAATCGAAGCTGTGATCAACAGACCTTCGCAGTGCGGCGGGACGTGTTGGCTGATGTGGAAGAAGTTGATGTACTCGCAAGCGGCCCCACGCGCCTGCACAGTGGTTGACAGAGCTCAACGACGCATGGTGGGACGCCACCAGTGTGGCGGCTGACATGTTTATGTGTGTCGTGCAGTCATTTCATCTTCTGCTCACGTAATTATCTTTTTATCGGAATCCGAGATGGGGCAGTTCAGAGCTCTTTCAATATCGTCGGTCGTAATAAAAAGCTTTACATTTTGGTGGACGCAGATTATATATCTTCCTTACTGTATTTTTCTCTCTTGCTTATTCCAAGACCGATTCGTTTATTGTCGATTTACAACTCTTGCCTCAGTCAGTCAGTCAGTATATCAACGTGCGATAACGTCTTATAAATCTCTCGCACGCCCGTTTGTGTTTTTATAATTTAAAAGAGAACAATACAGATAATTTTTTGATGAAGAGGAAAATTTAAATCAGTTTCCTTTACCGAAAACATTTTGAAGATAATCAACAATTTGAAAATATTAAGCGTCTTTCTGTTTTAGACGACGAACGTCACAAAAAGAGTTTTGCTCCTCCGGTATTTGTAATTCCCACTAAAAATAGTAGTTTTCCTTGAGAATGCAATTGTGTAACGCAGAAGAACTATTACAAGGTCTGAAATGTCAAAAAGTAAAAACGCTCAAGAACTTGGCCGCGGGTCGGTGAATTCAGCCGATTCGCTTTTGCGTGAGTCACGAGTCACGCTTACTGCACTATGACGATCAATGCAGAAACAAACAGTGATGTGAAACGAATGCAAAATACACTAACAAATTGGATAGTTATAAAAAGTAGTTTGCAAACATTTCGCATTCACAACTCGCAAAGACATTGGACACATGCACCCTAGAAACCATCGGCTATCGTGTATTTGGTTTTGCTTCCGATTCTTTGTCAGTTTTCTTTAATTTAAACACCGAAAAGTTAAGCAATTGGGGTAAACGCAATTTTTCGTATTTTTACTTTTTTATGACTTTTTTTGACGAAGTGACGTTTTTTGACGTAGCACTTACGTGTATAATTGATTATTGACAACGCGTGGAAATAGTGCAACATAGTTACGAATTTAAGTTCTTCGTTGTTGTTGAAGTTGACGGAATTTGAAACATCTCAACAACCGATTCGCACTTGTATTTGTTCTTCGTACTTCACATAACTTGTTTCAGAACTAGCGTAAAGGAAATGTTTTTAGTTAGAACATAAGAAAGTAAAACGTAAATAACAAATCTTATTTGATCAACGTGGAATATTTCGAATTCTTAAATATTACTTGTTATTGCTTTAAAACACATTCATAGTAAACTTATATAAATCCAAGTATTTTTAAAACCGTGTATTTCAAATCAGGGTCTGTTTGTCGATGTGCGTAATACAATGAGATGAACTAGTGGCATGTAGCCACCCCATACGGGAGTGAGGAAATCTATTGGGTACATGTGAGGGCACGGAGGGCAAGAAAATGAGATGGCGTTGAGACGAGCAAGTCGAACTATACCCAATAGATAAGACAATGAGTTAGCGATAAGGCGAGCAATAAGTACACAGTCCACTGTAGTAGACGAACTAAGGGTGAAATGCGATTCTGCGTGTGAAAAGTTTAATAAATGCTAATCAGCGGCTAAATTCGATCTAGCTCTCTAACTAGCATTGAAAATGCTGCCACCGTCGGTACTCGAAGCTTAAACTTTTTCGATCAGACACACTGCAATGAAATCAATTGATACCAAGAATCACCTCAGCCAGTGCAGAGGACTAGAATGAGCAAAAGCAAAAGGAAGAAGAAGAGGGGGAATACGAGGCCAATAAGGAAGGGATGTGGGTAGAGGGAGGAAGAAGAGGATGTGACGCGAGGGCGTCGTCGAGTTGCGCGCGCACCCCCGGGGCGCACGTCTGGCCGCGCAGGCGATTGCGCGGCGCGGCGCGTCGAGGCGCCGCCACTTCTCCATACAAACGCCATGAAAAATTTCTTAATAACGGGGGACCGTGCGCGCGCCTCGCCGCGCGACGCCTCGCAGCCTCCCCGTCCGCGCACAACCCCCGCCCCCGCGCACGTTTTATCGCCCAGGTGATAAGCCCCTTAAATGATTACGGCAATTTATTTGGGAAGAAACAGTAACTGTGCCAAGTAATAATGAATAACTTAGTTGGGCGCGGAGGCGAGGCGAGGCCCGCGATGCGATCTGGAGCCGTGCGCATATCTGATTGACATTTGAATATAAATGGGCGTGCACCGGGCGGCATTGTATTCGGCTGGTGTTAACTTGTGAACTGCTGCGATAAGTGAGCTGGTTGCTTATGTAGGGGGGAGGTTGACCACATCCGGTGGCCGTTTCACGCGTCCTCCCGGAGCGCACAGCAGGTCCTCTGCAGAGGCCGAAATGCGCTCTCAAAATCAAATTCACACGTTTTTTATTTATTTTTGTAAAATTAAACACGTTTAAAAACTGTGAATGATGTTCTATGGGGAGAAGTGTAATTTGTGATCATATTCTTAAATTCTAGGTTTTCTACCCTAACCCACACACAATTAGAATTCTAGATATGGAAATTCTACAGATGAAAATAAGAATTGATAAGAAAATATTCACTCCAGCGTATCAACTATTTTGCATAGGCAAAACAGCTATAGTTATTGGCTATTATTGCCTTATCACTTCATCGCCTCTTTCTTGAGGGAAGAGATGCAGAACGTGAACTTGAATACATATTTTCCCATTGAACTTTAGAATACATGCACAGATAGTGAAGTTACACAGCTTGATGGAGAACCTCTCTTAGGTGGGAAAAGTTCAATGTGCAGAAAAAAATTGTTGGATTTTACAAAAATGTTTCAGAAATGTTTAGGTATTTACATTTTAAAATTATTTTCTTTAGTCATAATTTGTTGGTCATTCATTGAATGCAATTGGTAGCCTTACTTCGAATTCCTTCATTCAAATTAAGATAATACATGCATTTTGACGACATATATCTAGTACGCTAACAAGATGGAAAGAAGTTAATCAACGGTTTGAGCCTAGCCAGAAATAAAGACTATTATTATTATTATTATAATTATAATTATTATTATTATTATTATTATTATTATTATTTATGCGCCTTTACATCTTGAATGTTTTGTTGTAATTGTACTCCACACTTCTCAATTTTTTGAAAGTTCAGCAATCATTGGAAATTCAACAACGTAAGTTGCTTCATTTAATATATTTTATAAATACTTAAGTGTAAACCTCACAAAAATTGATTTTGGAAATAATCTCCCATTTTGCACATTATATTTTACTGCATTTGTTAAAGTAATGATTAATTTGGGTCTATTTAAACAATAAGGGGTCATCATTTCCTCTTTCTTCCTTCGTTCAATCATTTGCTATAGATATTTGCTTAGTTTATTTGCGGGAGAGATTAAACTGAAGCAAATCAGCAAGGTTGTAGTTACAGTCATTATAAATGTTTAACTCAAGTGTTAATTGGCATATCACTGCACACATATTTTGCAATATATTTTTGTGGAACAATAGGCAAAATAGTCGTGCGTATGTGTAAACGAACTCGAAATAATTGAGGACTTACAAAAATAAGTGGAATCAAATAATTTATACTTTTACTTTATAATTTAAATAATAATTCATTACATCATATAGTAGTATCAGTGTCTGTTATTTGCCATCTATTGGAAAAGAATCCGCTACATTGGTATTTCAACATAAAATTACTCTTATTGACAACCATCATCGATCACATCAGAGATGAAAACAATTAACTCGTATTGTAGAATCGAAATAAATCAAAATATTAGACCCACTAAGCAGACGAGCAATTACGAGCCGCGCTCCACATCTCACCCCCCCCTCCGCTCCCCTGCGATCCGCACCGCTCCTCCCGCTCCTCCCGCTCCACCAGTCCAGCCACTCTCCCCGCTCCGCCGCAATCCACACTGACCAGGAGAGGTGGTTCAGGGCATCTGCTGATGTCACTGCAACACCTCTAACCGGGGGTTCTAGGTAGCGACGATATTCGACACTGGTTAGAGGCCTAGGTGAAATTCAGTCGCTGTCCGGAGATTTCTAGCAGTCGGCTACTCTGATTGGTAGTTTGTCGTGATTTATCCGTTCAACGTCAAGTGATCATAGATTTCGAGCGATCTTTTCTCCCTCTTCCTTGCCCATCCTTATTACTCATACACATTTGCACTTACATGCACTACACTATACCTGCCTGGAGACAGGTTCGGGAGCTCAGAGCTTGTCCCGGCTGGGGCGATGCCTGGGGCGACCGGTGGGGGATGCCTGGTTGAGAATGCCGCGCAAACCGACGTCGGAGCGGAGCTCACTATCACAATTCACAGACACCTATCGAGGCGGAAAGAATGCACTATACTTACGGACCCTTGTCGTTGACTCGACCGAAACCGCTAATCAATCAAGAAACGCGCCCCTTTCTCCCCTCCCGTCTTCCACTGCACCTCTTCACCCCTCCCCGCCCGAGGGGAAAGGTCGCTCTGGTTGGTGTCACTCGTCGTGGTCTCTAGAGCACCGAGTGGTGTACGGGGGGAGGGGGTCTCATAGGAGGGTGGAGCAGAGCCCGCTGAGAGCGTTCGCTCCCCTCCAAGAGATTAAAAGTGAATCATTAACTCTCCGAGCAAGCAGGCGGGAGGCGCGCCGTGCACAAAGGATCGGGAGCGGCAGTCAGTGCTTCTCTGTCCCTCTACTATGAAGATTAGTGTTTTCTCTGCTGCGTCTCTGACCGGGAGCCCCGACGGTGGCGGTGCTGCAACGCGCTACGCAGAGCTACATCGATTAGTCGATGCCTGGAGGGAATTTCTAGGGGCCGCTTGCTCTGATCGGTAGTTTACCGTGGATTCTCCGATCGGTACAAAACAAATGCGGGAGCAGTGTCTTACCAGGCAGGTGACGGACAGCGTGCTTCGTATCTTCCTTTTCTCATTCTTGGCACCTTCTCCCCTTACACACACATACCGTTACATGTACAACCAGAGATGTTGTAGACCACAGACTTTTGATACCATAGATGTTGCAGACTAGACACATTCTGATAGCTTTTCCCGGATTGGGCAGCCCTCTTGGGGAGAAATCCAGAAGTATTTTTTACCTACAGGTAAATATTTGCGCCTAATGCGCAATCATTAGTAAAGAGTTTTACAAGATATTGCTGAGACGTGTTATTATGGACAAAATGTGAGTATTATAATTTTACGTCTCCGTTAGTGAGACGTGAATGCACGCACTATTTTAGCGCCCCTAGTCTTTTATCCTCCGCCTGCGATAGTCATCTCCCTCCCTCACTTACGTATCACTTTCATGCCTTTTCCACCAGTCACACGACAAATCAGAAAACTACTTCATTTTATTACATTCATCTCGGCGTCATGCTACTCTCGACATGTGTACGAAAGTTGTAGATACCTTCCAGAAAACCATCATCCCGCCAACCTCTAACCTCCCCCGTCTATCCCAGCTACTCGGTTAGCTTTCCACGTTTATCACAACCAAGACACATTCCGTTAGATTGTATCTATATTATTCCCACAGCACCTTGTTCACTCACCTACTCACCAACCCTCACGCACCGCATTAACTTGGTGTTTTCTCTATAAATCGCACATCAACGCGTGTAGAAACAGAATTCGACGCTGCTAGCACACTATACAATCCTCCATACTTTCATGCTTGTACAGTAATAGGATCCTCTTACTTAGAGGAAATTCGGATTACTTACATCACAGTCATCCAGACGTTTCATATTTTCGTGTACCACCGTTCTTTCTGTGTTAATTGGTACAGTCTTTTACTGCAAGGCACCATGAAAACATGAAAAAATATCATGTGAAAGCCAAGTCTACTCAGTGGTTATACGGCATGCACCAAAGCTTCTACGTTTATTTTTTTCCTTCGCTATAATTTCTTTCAAGCCACAAGACCTGTTTCTGTTTTTAAGACAAATGTTAATGTTTGAGTGGATAGTGGTTGCTCAACGTTGAAGCAAATACTTCGCGCGATAACTCCGTCTGGTTCCCACTCCATAGCACTATCTCTGCGACTCCTCGAATCATCAAAAGTTTCTTAAACCACTTTTATTCTTCGCACTTCCTTTCATACCAAACAACTTTTCACACTCTCTTATCCTTTAGATATTTCTCCAAAATCTTATATTCTCAATTTTCTTTTCGACGTTTCATCAATTGTTATTCATTCAAGCTGTAAAGGTCCTTCAACAACTAGGCCATTCAGTCCCATGAGTGATGATTTAACTAGATGATACCAGTAATGATGTCCAGGTGAATGTTAGTCTGAAAGGCAGATGAAACGGGAGAATTTCCAGCAAATTTTCAGAGAACGTCTATTTACCAGCAACGTCGTTGTACCGATTCAGGTATTCTGTTTGTGCCAAAGTAGAGTACCCGCTCATGATGTGTTGGAGGGTTTTGCCGGGTTGATTGCAAAGGAGTCACGGTCCTCTAGAATCATATCCCCAATTTCATAACTTTGATACTTACGAGTGGGGGTTACTTCATCCTGAATAGACACGACGAACCCTTCTGTCTCAGCAAAGAGGCCAGACTTTGTTACTCAGGTATTTTGAGATTTTTGGTGATTTCATAACCCATTCCTGAATCTCTTACCATTCTGCTGAGAGGGTTTAGAGATAGCGAGAACCATAAGGGACTAAGACTATTTCCCTGAAAAATTCCTCGTTTGATCCTCAGCTCCTTGCTGGTATAGCTGCCTCCAGCGAATGTGACTTTTATATTTGTACGCCAAGTTGCCAGATGTAGATTAAGTAACTGCCAAGTATTGAGAAAGTTGCCAGTGTTGGATTAAGTTCACATACTGGGCATTTACTGGGCCAAGGACATACGAAAGCCACGAATGAGGTATCGTGTCGAAGGCCTTGGTATAATCAATTTATTCTACAGAAATGTTGCTGTGTCTTTTTTAAATTTATTGACTACAACACTGTCTTGTATCAATAATTCTATGCAACCTTGAGCACCCTTTTTGCAAGCATTTTGCTCTGGTGCCAGAAGATTATTGACCTTTAGATGAGTATTCAGCATACTGGCTAGCACAGATGTGAAAATCTTAATGTAGGAAGACATGTGATAGGTCGATAGTTACTCGGAGTCTTAGGATCGCTAGACATGCTTATCATAAATGTAACTCATTCAGTAAAAGACGCCGGAATGATAGTTGGATCACTGAATGCAGCTTGAAACTACCTGGCCAAAACCGCATGAGTACACGGGAAATACTACCACCAAAAGTTTTGAAACCCATCAGTACCTGGCGCTTTCCAATTCTGCATCTTTCTGCTTGAATTGAATATATCTCTCTGTGTAATATTAGGCGAGCACATCAGAGGTACATCACAACACTTCCCTTTCTCTTCTGCTAACCAGTCAGCTGCATCATCATGCGTCTTGCGAATGCTCCATATATTACTCCAATATTCCTCCATCTCAGAGCTTTTAAGAACAGTTTCAGGCAACTTTCTTTGATCACTGAGTTGCCTGAAAATTTTCTTCTAATCGCATGAATATAAAGCATTCTGTTGTCTTCGTTTCATTGCTTTATTATATCTTCTTACACGGCACCCAAGGGCTGATACGCACTGTTTCCGATTCGCAAGTCGGTCCTGGGGACTCTCTTCGAAATTCGTCTGGGTTCTTCGAATTCTCATCTTTTGTCCAATCGCCTTCACTGCTTTGAAGACCTTTCTAGTTGCATTCTCAGGAGTTTTTAAGAAGGCTGTCAGAGTGCTTCTGTCCCTCCGGAAGGTTTCAATTTTGCACTCAATAAGCCTCAACCAATGGGGCTTGGTGGGCTTAGCGGACTGTACTGTGTTTTTCCATGTTTTCAATTTATTCTTTACAGGTTTACCAATACCCTGTACAACAACAAGGGCTGCACAAAACACATTGCTTACCCCTTCTTCAACCGCTGTCGATTGTTCTACTTCCATCTTCAGCAAGTTATTGATAGCTTTTGTCGCCGCAGTTGTACGCGGGCCATATCCCACAAGTGGGATCCATTGTTTGGAGGATAATGAAATATCATGGTAGTATGGCTATTCATGGCTTGATAATGTGCAGTCAAAGAGAATTGCACAGGCACTAGGAGGCTGGATTCATCAAAATTCATCTCCACAGACCATTCATGATTATCTTGTGGGTCATTATTTTTTCCTTCCCTCAATACCCAAGGATTTTACATTGTCCCTAATGGTATTTATTTGTGCAGCTGAGAGAAAGTTCCTTACAATGATGGTGCGCTGCTGGTCTCACACTCTCTGCTCGGTTACCGGTATGTTCGGATGCAGCTTTAACCATTCTTCGTGAAATCGGGCTCTGTATCCCTCTTCATGTCTGCTTCCGGTCTGGTAGCCAAAAAGTACGCATGCGTGATGGAGATATTTAACTCCTTAGTCCATTTCATGCGTTTTTTTGTATTGTGGTCGCCATAAGTCATGCAGCGCCACATCTTCCCGGATGGCATGAAAAGTCTCCACTGCTCTCCACTAGCACAGGTAGCACATTTCTCATTGCGAGCCAAGTGCCAGAACTCGTAGCGCCGCCCTGCAAGTGCGGGTCGCATGCATCACGAATCCTTTGACTTCTCATAACTGCTTCTGACCGGAGCAGTGGAAGCACCTCTCGCCTCTGGTCCAGAGCCCCATCTGCGCACCATCACCCAACCCATAAGGTCGACGCTCAGGCACCTACAGCCCGCAAAAATATAGGGATGGCTATTTCGGATGCTGCCTCATCTCCCAGTCGCCAGTTGTTCGCCGATCCCCTTCCCGGAAGTCAGGAGCATTGGTCACCTCCTAGCTTCCAGAAGAACATAAAGGCACCCGTTTTTAAGGGTTGCCATTGTCCTGACAGCCGACACGTAAGAGTGTCTTTGACCGTCCCCCACGTGCCGTAGCTGTTCTTTCAGTCCACGTAGGTTTGGTCTTCGTGGAACGCAAAAAAGGGTGAAATGGATAGGGGATATTTGGAAACAATCGGGAAAACAGGTAAGAGACAGTTACAGTAAAAGTTTGCCAATGCAATAGAGGTAACGCCGAAGAAAGGAAATGAGAACGAAAGATAGATCAATTTTAGAGGGAGGGACAGTTGCTTGTGTTAGTCGCCTTTTACGACAGGGGGAGATCCCGTGGCGCTATTCTACAAAAACACTTTGACACTACATTGGTTTATTTTATTATTATTATTATTTATTATTTATTATTATTATTATTATTAATTATTACAGTATTATATTATCATTAACCTTATTATGTTATCAAGGTTATCGCAGATATCGCTGACTACCTCACGTTTTTGACGAAAGAACTTCGACGTAAGACACACACTAGCTGACTAGACAAATTAGCACTAGAAGTTTTGTTTGTGACCTCTTATTTTAAATTATTAATTATTAGTCTTATTTTCCACCAAACAATCAATGCTATTTGGGATCTCTGTGTATTATTTTCGGTAGAAGATGAGGTCTTAGAAGCTACGATCCAAAACAAAAAATCTAACAGAAAAGATAAAAATTAATAGTTACGAAATACACGGTTCTTTTCTTGGGAACCAGAAATATTTAAAAAAACATCTATCAAAAAAGTTGTTCGTCAAAAAACATCGTTTTCTATCAAGCGTGGGGGAACTGTAAGCCCAAGAAACGTTAAGAACACATATGTCACAAATTTCTGTTTGTGAAATTATTCTTTACTCTAAGTCTGAATTGGGAACATAATCATTGTGTATTGCTACAAAAGGGAAGAGTAGACTCCATACATTTCTTTCATGAGGCTACGTCTTCTCTCTGAGCTTCTAAACGTCAGTGTACCTCATAATGAAGCTACTCGATCTTAAGTGCAGAAAAGACGACCAACCGTCGATGTGCGCATTCAAATCCGCATTCGGGCGTCCAGTTTAATGGCTGTGGCGCATGTAACTTTTAATGTCTGTAGCTATTGTAGTGAATTGCCGCTGCAGACAGTGAGTCACTGAATAGTATTGTTACATGATGGCAAAAGCAAATAAAGTGTCATCAAAAAAGCATTATATCAAAGTGCTAGGACTAAATGCTTAGCTTTGTTGGTATTTTCATTTTGGTAACAATAAAATTTAGTAATAGATTGGAAGAATGTGTTCCCACACTATTGCTTCAGGATCAATTATGATTAAAGGGCCTACGCTCCTTTGTGCGTCCACTTTCTCAGGACGTTCTTTGTAATACACCATATAATTATGGGGTGCAATATCTATTGAATTCTACAAAAATAAATATAAAATAGTTAATCAGAGAGACTGTAGTTTAAGAACTATAATTTAAACTATTAAAATAACCATTAAAAATGTTCTTCGTAACACGTTTCCGCAGATACGTTTCATACTGACGAAGATTTTACTCTTAGAGATGGAAACTTTATTAGTAAAAATTAAAATGATGACTGATATCATCGGTTATATTAAAATTGATCGTGTTAATGAAATAATCATCCATGATTTTTTAATGATGGAAGATTACTTACAACAGATCTTGGACATTTTGTGTTAGATGTTTATCATAAGAACTCTGTGGATACTCAAGAATCTGAAGGTTCGTTTACATACAATCTAGTAAGATTAAAAATGCAATGGTGCCTTTATGTTCAAAATCGGTTACGGAATTTCCTTTGATTCTTACAACTCCCAAACCCCACTGAAGGCATCTCGTTGATGCAGATGTTCCTCTCGCAAATTTTCAATACCTCCGGATACCATCTGCATGCACAAATCAACAATATCCATAAACTAAATATATTAATTGCAAACTCAGAGAAGCATTCTCTGAAGTCGATCATAACGTCTAACACAGGTTTTATAATACCATTTCTAGGCGTTAATGGGAGTCAGTATTATTTAAGAAAAAAGTACAAGTGACCAACTGAAGTCGCCAATATGACTTACAAACCGAAATCCTTCTAATTCATTTTAACAAATCGCTCCTCCGTAAGAGTGTGCGAGAGGAAATCAAAAAACAATTCCAAGTTATGCAGAAATCGATAAACATTTTTTAATAATCTTGATATTGTCAGTAGAAAAAATTGACTATATACGTCGAATATCCAGAATTACATTTTGTTGAATCTTTTATTAATTCTGGTTCTCTTTATACATCCAATCATTCCATAAAAATCGACACAACATTTTGGTAATTTTGTCTACAGCGATTCGCATCAGCATTACTGTAAAATGCATTAGAGGGTAAAATTAAAATACAGACTTCAAAATTAAGACAATTCATTCAACATCTCGATTTTAAGCCGGAATTTTGCCTGCGTCCGGTCTCGGACGTTGACCTCCAGAGCACATAACATGACCGTCAGCGACCTCTGCAAGCACTCCCATCAGTATGGGACAGTCCTCGCATGAACGGATGCAGACAATAGAGTCCTAAACACCCCTCGGTTACAGTGTACGGCTGTACTTGTTTCAAAGGGGTTACGGGAGTATTGACCTATGGCTTCGATGACTCGAGAGAGATGCGGAAGTTTTCCACTCTGAATTTGCTGTGTTATTGCATTTTGCTCATCGAATAATGTCCGTTCGAACTGGACGGTTTTGTTCGTTTATTTATCATTTTGTACGGTTTATTTAGCTCGGGAAACATTCACTGTTATTTCTGTTTTGCATGCGTATGTTTCATCTCTTAAACGAACAGGCATAAACTATCAATACTCCAATACTCATTTGCCATGGAGTAACGTCATGGAATAATGTTTGAACTTCATTTACAAAAATTTGTAAAACATTTATAAAAATACATCTATAAATATTTAGATCTCATGCTTGAAGAATATTAGAAAGAGATTTGAATATCTCGGAATACTACTGATTTCATCATTCGCTTACTTTCAAATGCGACGAATAGTGCAGTAGCCAAAGTGCTAGCCTTCCTCCTCTGGGTATCGTGTTTCAAAACCCTGGCAGTAATTTGTAAAATGTCATACTTATATATCCATTAAAATTGCTGATTCATCTTGGTGATAAGGACGGGAACATTCTTAGGCAGAAAATGAAGGAACTGCTAGCGTGGGGTCTACGCACGCAGTTTGGTCAGTGAACGTGATAATATTCGATAGAATCCTTCCAAAACCGTTAGGATGATAAGGAGATGAACGGTGATTTTGAAGTCTGCAAAGCGATGTTTTTTAAGAGAACGTTGTGAATGACGTTAATGACGGTGCACATGAAAGAATTGTGCACCGCGTGACATTGCAATTGGTTTAATAACCTAATTTTTAATTTTTAGTAAATATAGCTTTTCTTGAAAATATTTTTCTTCATGATTTGGAGGATTGCGACCTTTGCGACTCGCTTGAATTTGTGGCTACGAGTACAATAGAGTCTCGCAAATTCGATTCTCCAATTTTGTCCATTCCATCTTCCACGTTACTATAATTTGGAATTCTTGGTATAAAAAACGTCGTTTTGTCAAAATATTTACCATAAGATATGTCTCAGGGCATCCATTGATGTTGCTGCAGTGCCTCTGAGCGCGAGGTTCTAGGTTAGAGTCCCGGTGGTGGCAGAATTTGCGACACTAGCTATGGAGCTAGGTCGAATTCAGCCGCTGTTTGGAAGGGAATTCTAGCGGCCGGTTGCTCTGATCGGTAGTTTTCCATGGTTTTTTTAAACCACACCAGATGAATGCCACACAGGACCCTAACAAACAGGCCAAGAGTTAATGCGAGGGAAATTTTAAAGAGGTCTGGTTTATTAATGAACTGTCAAAACAAAGTAAAAAAATCTTCAAGACAATTATCAAAACATGGACTATCCGATTCAATAATTCAAAAATAAATAGATATTTTATTGACAAAAACTATATTCTATTTAATTTTCACCCTTGGTCTCTTTGTTCTTAAGAATAGTTTTCAATTTATAGATATCTGTAACTTATTACATACTTGTTACAGTGTACTGTTTTTCACTTCAAAATAGCACCCACGTAACCACATCGAACGCAAAACATAGATGTTAAAAATCCTGGGCTTCAAGAATCGATATGAAATACAAGCACATTCATGTTGATATAAAAACAACGATATAGATATCGTATTCATACTCCACAACGCAGCAGAGAAAACGCGGAGGGCTCTCTGGGTACAGCACTGCTCTTCACAATAAAACTTAAGAGAGGTAAAGCCAATATCCACGTCTTTGGGTACCTCAAGACTTAAATTATCGCGGTTTTAATTCCTGAAATGTATAGAGGCGAGATCGTAGAAGTTCTACGACATTCACGAAAACTGTTATTTTTATTACTGGTATATATTTTTCTTGGTACTTTTAGAAATGCCGCCTTAAATTTTTATTTAATTTAGAATTCAGTTGTAGCAATAGAAGAGAAGATTTTTCTTGGTAAGGCACATGTTCCCATTCTTACGAAATGTCTGGGAATCGAAAAGTTGTTTATAATGTTTTCACTCTCGAAGTATCTGTGAACTGAGTTTCCAATTATTGGCATTGATCAAAATTATCATCACTAGCATTGTCATTGATTCACCATCATAGTCATAGCACTTAATTGAATGTAGAAGTAATGTCTTCTCTATTTGTAAAACGTCAGAAATTGAAAGAAGGGTTTTGTTGCAGATATTCCGTTGAGTTCATTTTGAGTAATAATAATGTAACGTTTCTCCGTGGTGAATTAAAACACACACAGGTATTATTTAAACAAAAACGTTTATTCGTAAACATTGCTACACTAGAAATACTTGCTTTATTAACAGATATATTACACAGTCCTTGTATTCTTCAAGTGATTATTTTTCTTACACATGACTCCGTTCTCTTGATTATTTATTTACACAGTTGACTTCTGATTATTTATTTACACTGTTCACTTCTACACTATCGCACAGTCCGATGAACTGTCCACGGTCCACTGTGCTGATCACGATTCACTACGCATACCACAATTCCCTGTGCACACCACAATTCACAGTGCTGACTACAATTCACTGCGCAGACCAGGGTCCACTGCGCTGCTATTTACCGCGATGGACACTTTACAGCTCAGCTTCCACTCCAGAATTCAGATTGCTGACTGCTGTTCATCCACTGCACCAATGTTCACCGCAATGCACACTTTACAGCTCAGCTTCCACTTCAGACACACTGACGGACTGACAGCTTACTACTTCTACTACTTGACTACTTACTACTTGACTGACTAGCGGCCGCCGGCAGCGGCGAATTTCTACCTGGCTGGCACCTGTCCCGAGCCATCGGGAACGTGCGCAACATTTCTACGCGACTCGCGAATAACCCAGAACCGTCCAGTTCGGAGGGAGGGGGCGTCGGTAGATGACGCAATCCGCGCAGCGAAACCCGGCAGGTGATGCAATATCCGTTACAATAAGAAGATCCAACGTCCCTTGGCACAAAGTAAATAACACATAGTTTCATAGAATGTGACATTCGATTCAATGGCATCTCAATATTAATACAATATGTATCATTCAGTAAGAGAATGCACGACGAATTGTGACATACGACTGCCTAGAGCGAACCCTTCAAATACATTTACTAATCGGGTCAATATTTCTTAAAGGATATAAAAGTATATGACGCTTCATTTATGCCATCCATGAGAGTACGAAGGGCTGCATCTACTAGTACGATGTCATTGCGCAACGGTCAAATGACACTGAGTGTTCCAACAAATAGGACATGGGACACATTGCTGTCAGTAGTTATGAGTACAGTAAGGGAAACCTCACAAGGTAGGAGCCAGCCTCGCCTCGATTCCGCACGTGCGCTGAGGCACAGGAAGTTGGGGTGGATGGGGGAGACAGGTGGGGAGACTACGGACCCAGACGAGTCCTACGTGGTCAAGGAAGGCGTTGCGAGGGAATTAGCACCATGAATCCACCTCAACCTCGGGTCGTAATGCTGTGCGTGGGTTCACGTAGCACGTACTAGCAATAAAGCCATTGCCAATGTAAGCTTCTTAACGAAATATGTCACGATATAACATTTTATGTATAAGCGAGACCTACGGAGACAATGACTGCAACAGTTCCATACTTTACCTTACAATTGGCTATGGCCTTGTGAGTAAGTATAGCTAACCAATGGTTTAGGCTTTAATGAAGGATGAGATGACGACAGCAGGAAGCTTTTTTTCTTCTGCTTGGTAATGCTGTATCTCAAATAAAAATGCACTATAAGCGATACTGGCAAACTACTACCTCTGAGAGAACTTACTCCATGTTCAGTTAAAAAGAGTTAGAACAAATTTTCAGTCTCGGAAGATATAACATTTTCCTGTAACAGTTGATTATCGATTATTCACAACCAAGAATGCAATTTTAGTTTACTGAAATGGTATATTAAGACAATCTCCAAACTCAAACAGGGTTTTGTACGGGTTTGTACCTCTCCTTAAGCTGGATGCTGGCCCGGACGTTCTTGCATTCTCCCAGCTTAGGAGAGAACACCCCCGCAAATTCCTGTTCAATCGCTGATGATCTGCACTTCTTCCTCTTCAGAATTGTGGTTCACAAACTCCACGATTCGAAAGCCTAATTTCTTAAAGGAATCCCAAAATGTTCGTGACGTCATACCCCTCTACTGTGTACTTCTATTGTTTGTTTTTTCTCATACGTTGCCCGCAGGACCACTTAGTTTAATATTTTAATCGGTGTCTAGCCAAAACCTGTTAACTCCTTACGCACTTTCGAGTGTCTGACCGCCCCTATCCGCTGGTACGTTACTAGGTTCATTAAACTGCTGCTCCCATATCTAACAAAAAATCTACGGGCTTACTAAGTAGCACCATTTTAACGATCAGCTTATTCTGCTCCTTTCCGTTAAGTACTTCGTTAATCATCTATTTCTATATCTTCCTCTTCTCTTCTGCCTTGCTCCATTTGCACACACTTCCTGGACGTGGCCCACTTTTTTACATCAAAAGCACTGTGCGTCCCTAAACTTACACAAGTCTCTTGAGTGTTTTTATCCAAAATTTCGGCATGATCTCTTTTTTGTATATTTTCACTCGAGCACTGTCACTGTCATTTTTAACATGGTGAATTTTGCTCTGGACAGTTCTGTGCGTTAGTTTTGCTATCATTGTCTAACATTGTTACCGTCTCTTCACTCTCACTGCTGTAGCCACTTGTACCCTTCTTTATCTCTCCATTCACTCACACACTTTCATTACTACATTCACTTGCCTCACTGTCCGTACTAAGTTCTTTTGACCTATTTTTCCTCTGCGTTGCCCTAATGTTTTTTACACATGCGCCCCCGTCATGATCTGGCGAGCTGTTTCGCAAGTCATTTCGTACGTTTTGTACATGTTTCTTACTTCTTCCAATGAAGGGTTTCCATTTTGTAATGCCAAAAATCTAATTTTGTCCTCCGGTGTGTGTAGCACCAACATGTTTCTGATTAAAGTTTCTGCGTGCGCAGTCTTACTCACTGACGGCGGGCACTTAAACTGACAATGCCGCGCCAAACCCGATTGTTCTGTTACCCATTCACAATAAGTCTGTCTCTCACTTTTCTTTCACTGACAAAATTTGTACCTACATGTGGCACTTTGTTAAATAATTGTCTAGGTTTTCTTTGATTTCTGACCTGCTAATGTCAGACGTGTCGGAAACATCTTTACTAAAAGGCTAGTTACTTTACTGCCCACACTGCTAAGGAAAAACGCTTTTTTCGTGTTTGCATCCCCTACCTGGTGACAAAGTTGCTCCAGCCTTTGATTTCCCTCGGGAGCCGCCGCCTCGCGGATGTGTCCGAGTGCTGCTTCTTTCTAAGGGACTCAGGCGACCATTACACTTAATGTAAAGTAAAAAATTAAAATATCCTTTTAGAATTCAAGGAACCACGACATCAGTCAGATCGATAGAGGAATATCAATTTTGGAGGAAATCAGCTGAGCCACTAGTGTTCTTCACAGACTAACGAACACACGGACGTTTTGCCATCAATCGATTTTTCGATATCCAGGATCCACAAAACATTGATTCTCGCTGCACCACGAGTTAGGGATTATCTTCTAAATGTAACAACTGGATTTATCCAATTTTTCGTTGCCTTGTAATAAAGAATATTTCTGATGAAAATTCGCCTCTTTACGCGCAGCATTACATAATATATCTTGACTGCGTAAGCGGTAGAGACAAATTAAAAATCATTGCTGACCAGAAACAACTACGACTACTGTTTGGTCGATTGGAAGAAAACTACGGCGCGGGTTATTTACTATTTTCAATTAGGAAAACACATCGTAACTTGAGAGGCGAGGAAAGAGAGCAAACAATAGACTGGCTAGCGCCCTGGACAGCAAGAGAAAACATCTCAAGCGTAAATAGAGATGTTGCAAAAACAGAATTGATATGACATGTGATACAAGAGACTTCACGCGCAGTATAGCGTACATTATCTACAGAAATACTAATATTTGCATGCGTAGTTCCAGTTTCGCTTCACTTTTGAGGATCTACGCTTGCGCAGAAGGCCAATACTATTTATTTATGTACGCTGTGCTGTGCATAAGTTTCTATTTTTACAATTAATAGAACAGTAAATCTATATTATAGAATATGAATCCCGATGCTTCCATTCAATCATAATCATTGCACCATTATTTTCCTCCAAACGCCTCGTTACCTTCCTGTTATCTTCCAGACAATTACCACTTCTTCTCCTAATTCTGACATGGAAGAGACCAAGAAACGTTAAATCGCAGAAACATGTGTGGGCCGGAGAAATTTTTCTCTTCTGAACACAGCCCGCCTACGTTGACAAGCGTGTGCAAGCAATGCGTTAATAAGCAATGGTGTGTTGAAAATATACGATATCTGGGCGGATAGACACTCGTATACCACAAATTTCAATTAAATTTAGAAACGAATTACGGTGACAACGGTCCAATCACAACACATAAAAATTCAAGCTCGTTGAAGGAGTGTACAATATCTTGCCCCACGTGACAGCCACTGCAACCACAGCATCATCAGATCACAAAATCTACGTGTGCGACATAACTCTATGGTTGCTCTATCGTGCAAACTGCGGCAAATCTCTGCATTTTTAATAATAGCTAAAAGTGGCTGGTAATGGTAAGTATAAGAATATTGTAAATTGTGTAAAATGTATGTTTGTTCCAAACCCGCGGATGGGAAATTTTTGTGTCTTTCGTCAAGGTGAAGCCGAGTTAATTTTATCTTTATGTGATACATTGGGAATGATATATCTTTCTTACCACGTCGTATGTAAAACACGGTTTTTCGTGTTTGTTTTCCGTGTACGAAATAGCAGGGTTTTCGTTCATTCTGGTAAATAGTGCGCAAAACAATACGAAGTGTGACAATACGAAATACCGTGAAGCGAGTGCGAGACATCTGTACGCGGCATGTTAAAAATAGTATACTCTTCACGTACGCGGGCTGATTCGTAAACTTGTTACTATTTTGCTTCAAGTAATTGTAATCCCACTTAAATAAATTCAGTCTAATGGGCGCTGTGCTTCAGAAACCTACCGAAGAGTTAGAATATTGCATTAGCAGTAACAGAACATCACGTCAAATTTCATTATCAAATCACATGTTCAGAAAACAATATGCACAAATTATTTTTCCGTAAAACATTATCAAGATATTAACGAAATTAAATGTAATTATTCAGGTATATTTTCAAGAAACAAGATATTTTTCACATATAGAAAGAAAGTTATGTATTTTCTCTTTGACAATATCGAGAAATCTTTTGAAGTGCTTCAGAGGAAACGACCACCACACCACCACTGCGATTTTCATTTTGGTTCCGTGATATTATCGATTCAACATAACTTATTCCAATGCTCGTAATATCAAATTCAAACGAATCGACAAGGTAAATTCGAAATGCATCGCCTCACCACTTATCAATAGAGGAGCATCTTATCGCCATGCCAGCCCTTAGGACGAAGGTGAAGGTGAAAGGGACATCGAAGGCTTCAAGGGAAGCGAAGGCAGTTCGGAGAACAAATGCCAGAAAGGAGAAGAAGGGGAGGGGGAAGGAGAAGGCCAAAGAGAGAGGGCAAGCGATGGTCAGGGCGGAGGGAAAGAGAAGATGAAGGTGAACGCAAAGGGGAGAACAAAGGCAAAGGGAGGGTGAAGACAATTGGGAGGCAGAAGGCAAGCAGTACCACTGACCGGGAGGTTCCGGGGTTCGAGTTCCGACAGTGGTAGGATTTTCCACTGCTGGCTAGCTGGATAGCTAGGTCGTACTCAGCCGCTATCTGGAGGAGAATTTTAGCCGCCGACGGATCTGATAGATAGTTTTCGTGGTCTCTCTGAACAACATCCGACAAATTCCAGAGTATTACCCTCACAAACGGGCCAAGAACCGCGCGCGATCTTCCCTTCCTCTTTTTTGTTTTATCTTCACCACTTAATTTTCACACACACATACATGCAATTCACTACCACACATGTCGGAAACTTAGAATGTCTCAGCTGGGATGGTGTTCCGCTGGTGTGAGATGTGTGGCAGCGAAAAACGTGTCGTTGGTACATCAGTGCCGGATCTCCTCATCCACAAGGGAATGATCACTGACACCTTTGACAAAAACATGCATCAAACTTACGAGACTAATGTACATAGCAGTTATCCTACACAGAAACACAAAATAATCAATCAAGTGACCAATACCTTCATCGTATTGCAACAAAACGTGTTGATATTTGCGTGCGGTGCGGTGCGTTGCGGGCACCACCAGCGGAGGGGCAAGAGATACTCAAGGGGGAATGGGTGGGTTTAACTGGTCTGCGTCCATCGCGCCTTCGCATTCATCTGTCAGCCCTCGCTACTCTCTATCCCAGCGCCGGGCGGCGGCGGTAGTTCACGCGCGACCACCTCACCCAGTCGGTAACATAATCCCGGCGCTCGAAGACGCCAGATTTTTGTTAAAGATATTGTATGTCACACTTGCTATAAACGTCAGCCTCTAATCGAGAGATACGAGGCGTCATAAAGGTGTCATAATGAATTATAATGTTGCCTATAGGGTTAATACCGTTGCCCATTTTGTATGTGCGTGTGTATTTCTGTGTCTGTACGTGTTTATTTGTGTGTATGTGGACCTGTGTGTGTGCGTGCTGATTTTAAAGTAATATCTCGTTTCAAATGTACATCTGAAAGGAAATGATGGGGTCTTTTTCTCCGTGATTCTCGACATTTTGTTGGGAGGTAGAATCTACAGACAATAGCAGGCCTCGAAATAAAACTACAATTTCAGTCTGTTTGTAATTCCACGTTACGATCGAACATAGACTTCATTCAGGATCAGAGTCACCATCAACAAAGCGCCGTTTACGCCCTTCAGAGCTAATACGTTAGTAATCGAATAACACTAATACGAAAAGGATAAGGTTTCACAGTCTGGGATTAATTGCTGACACACGTCCGTAAAAATTGAGAATGTGAAATAAAATGCAAGAAAATAAATCATACTTGTAGGAGGCAAAGCTATCAATCATCATCATCATTGATTTGGCTGCAAATGTGTTTCTCAGAGCTGTGACGTTTTTCTTGAGTTAATCACTAACATCTTTATGGTACGCGATGTTTACACCAAATGTTCCATTGGCATGGGTACTGGCCGTCCGTATCTCTCCCTGTATCTTCTTCTCCCTCTTCCTTATTCTCCCTCTCTCTTTCTCTCCTTTATCTCTCCCTATCTTCCTCCCTCCCTACTCCTTTCCCCCTCTCTTTCCCTCCCAATCATTCTTTCTTCCCTCTGTCGCTCTCTCCCTCTCCTCCCTCTCCTCCGTCTCTCCCACACCTCTTCTCACTGCCTCCCTCCCAAGAGATTTTTCTACTCTTTCGAGCGTGCTCGGTCCGAGCATCCAAGTATTCGCAATAATGAGCGATGAGTCGAATAACATCGATGTAATGGGACAAGAGAGCGACTCATCGCCCGGTTCCGGATAGGAATTATGAGAGTGAAGACAAAATGGAAAGGGGAGAGTGCGTTGGCCGTGGGCAGTAATGAAGCCTTAGAAACAATACAAGCTTAAGTCTACTTACGCTTTTAAGAATTGATGAAGTTTGAACATTATTTTCTTTTTGGACAAAAAATAGTATATAGGTTACATTTTTGAATGGTATGTAATAAAACTTACATGCATAGAGGTTACATTCCAAGTCATGATCATTTTGAAAAGTTGTTGGTTTAGCACAGAAAGTTTGAAAAAAGGTGTTATACCTTGTTATTGCATGATGGTCCGTATACATTACATAAATCAATTTTTCAATTAAGAATCTTCTTGATATGAGTTAGGATTTGGAAGAGTGGAGAGATCTTTACTCAAATGAAATAGTAGCTGGTTTTCATGAACAAATTTTAATTTTTATTCACTATCAGACTCTGAAATGTTACTAACTTTTATATTAGATAAAAAAAACTGATCATACCACTGGGCATTTTGAGGCATCGAAATTTACTTAAAGACAGTACATCCTATTTTTTTATTTCTTTAAACCTGGTTTTTCTATTGATCTTAAATTTATATTACGAACACACAAGAATCTACAATTCGTTTTCAAATAAACAAACTTTTCAAAGCTTTTTGCATATAACAGGGATGCTTCTGTAGAGCAAACGAACGTATTTCTGAATTCTGAACTTGCAGCCTTCTTTTTTATGTTCAGCGGTGTTCATAGGAGAAACCACGGAAAGCTGCCAATCAGTGCAGCCAGCCGCCAAAATGCTACTTCAGACAGCGACTGAAATCGACCTAGTTCTCTCGCTAGTGCCGAAATTCCTGCCTCTGTCGAGACTTGAAACCCTAGAGCACTGAATTCAGAGGCTCTCAAGTGTCATCAGTTGATGTCCTGAGCCATCGAAAGTTAGTGTTTCCAGGAGCATCAACTGCTAACGTTGTACCATTCTCTCAGTATGCATGGTAGCGCATATTAGTGTGTGTGCGCGCGCGTGTGTGTGTGTGTGTGTTTAGTAAGGGTTCAGTATAAAACAGAAGAGGAAGGAAAGACCGCACGCAGTCGGTGATCCCATTGTCAGGGTACTCCTCCAGCATTCGCCTGCCGTTGGTTGAAGAGACTACGGAAAACTAAAGATCAGAGCAGCCGGCCTCTAGATTTCTCCGCCAGACAGCGTCAGAACTCGACGTAGCTCTCCAGCTAGTGGCAAAAATCCTGCCACCACAATCTGGTCTCGAACACAGAGCAGAAGGCTAAGGGCAGAAGGCTAAGGGCAGAAGGCTAAGACGGTGTAAATAGGGAGGGAAGATGAAAGATACGGGAGAGACGCACGGCGTTCGAGGAAACAAGGAGGATAAATTTGTGGTTGCAAAAAGGCGTGGGCGTCAGCGGCGCTCCCTATCACCGGTCCATCAGGATGCGTCGCACCTCCACCATAACTCGCCAGTGGCTTTGCACGCCCCAGCGCAGTGGCACGTTTTGAATCGATGTGTATCACACATATCGAGAGACAAAATACCACAACTAAAATTTATAACATTTGAAATAATAGTATTTAACGTTTAATAACGTCAAAATATGTCTATTACTGTCAAAATATTAGTTATGTGACTTAATTTTTTTTGTTGAATTTGTATCGTTTCCTATACATCCCAAATTCAAGTGATGTAAACTGACATTTTCTTAAAACGGCTGTAGCTCGAAACTTAGAATCTTAAATTGTTGCATTTTGGAACTGAGCCTTCATCATCTGATGTTATTTCGTACTTCCACCTTCATCTCTCCTCCTCTTCACATTTTCTTCTTCTTCATACCTTCCTTTTCTGCAACCTGTTGGAAACTATGCAATTAATTCTTTGATGTACTCGTGCCTGTAGGACTCCTTGATGAAATATTGCTTCCGCAGCGCCTTCGATTTTAGCCTATCGCTACTGATCTGTCATGCCCATAAATATCCAGTACGATGCCAGAGGCTAATTCCCACCACTTCGTAATTTTCGCATTGCACTTTCTGTTCTGTCATCCCTCCCTCCCTCCCAGCTCACTCTCTTTGTTTATTCACATACCGCCCGTCAACAGGCTTGTTTGCTAACCTTTCAACAGCATACTCTCCGCTCGCTTGTTCAGTCGACCGCTTGTTCAGTCGCTCGCTCAACCACTTTGCTTACTGGCTCCCCCACTCACCCGTCAGCTCACTCATTCACTCCCCCGCCCTCTTACTCACCCGTAAGCTGACTCATTGCAGTGCTAGCTGGCTCACCCTCTCGCTCAGTTTCACAGCCATAAGCCGACTTGTGCTGGCTCACCAGCTCGCTCGCTTCTTCGCTCGCCCACCATCTTGTTTACTCGCCACTAGGTTTTGTTGGCGCCCGCTCACCCATTCGCTTGCTAGTCTGCTGGTTCACTCATAAGCTGTCTCATTGCAACGGTATCTCGCTATCTGGCTTATTCGCCCACTCACGTGCTCACACATAAGCCGACTCGCCGGAACTCTGCCTCAGCAGCTTGGTCATCATTGTTTGCTCACCCACTCGTTCGTACACCGCTCGCCGTCCGCCTACCCAACCGCTCACTAGTCAGCTTGCTCACCCGCATCAGTCGTGTTGTTCGCCGCGGACCATGAGTAGGCTGAATGCTGGGCCTACGCGCCGACCTCACGTGAAGTTCGTTTCGTGTCCTTGTAATGTCACGTTGTGACACTTCGTGAGGTGAGGGTGAGCTTCTTTTTTCTCTCGTTCCTCTTCCATTTCTCCGTGCTTCTCTCCTCCCCCCTCTCCCGTCGCACACCGGTGGCCGGCTCGTCCGTCTGCCCGCCCGCGCGCGCCTGGGAACCGAGTCTGCCTATTGCCACAAAAGCGTGGTATTTTAACCTTGTATAGAATTAAAGGTTTTGTTGGCGAGATGGATGACCGCCAGGGTGTCAGCCTCTCCATTGCCACGGCTCTGCTCCTTTCACGTCCATGGATCTATCACTCCATTGTTAGCCCCGCGCCGTTCTCTCCTAGCGCGGCTCCCGTTGTTGCCTGTGCGGTTGGCGGGGCTGCTTCGCCCTCGCGAGCCACAGTGGAGGGGGGCGGTCATGGCCGTCCGGGCCCTTTGTGGTGTATGCGGCTGCGGCTGCGAATGCCCTTCGGGCTGGTATCCCTCAATTGCGTTTTCCTGAACCTTGTGGGTTTGCGTGTCACTCGAATTACAGGAAAAGCGCTGCTGCAAGGGTCAAAGGGCTCTCATGACCAGAGGACGGTGCTTCCTCACTTTTCCTCCCACTGTTCTCAAGAGCATCGGCACCGGTGTTCCAGGGTCAAGATTCAAGGGGCTCACCTTGACGTAGATGCACACTGGTTAGTCTTGTGTTTGTCTTTTGATGCGCGCCTTGTCAATAAGGGTACAATAACTAAGAAGGCCGCGCAAATTCAGAGTTTTACATTACGTTCACGGTTTTGCTGTTTCCGTTTTTGTAAGAAATGAACTACTGTTTCAATTTTAATTTAAGTACTCCTAGAACAAAAATGTTGGAAATAATAATATTAATTTGAAAAATAAAGTAAACCGAACAACAGGAAATTTTGTATGAAAAAACGTTTAAAGTAGATTAAAAAGAGAGGAGAAAATTTCTTAAAAGTATTAAAGAAGTTCCACTTTGCGGTATTTTTTTATATACGTTAATCTCACATAAATTATGAAATATAATAGCACACACTTTTAATTTTGAATGCTTTTAAAATATATTATGGGTTACCTTTTGAGTTAAATATATACGACCTACGATGCCTTCTCAAGAAATCTACCTAAAATACACATTCATATCATATTTTTACTTTCTCGTATACTTCCTACAAGAAAGTAAAGGAAGAAGTAGGAAAGGTACAACCTAACCATTTAAACAGGTTTTTCAATTGAAACGAATGATTATTACCCAATCAACCACTTGATGATACCAGTTTCTCAAATTTAAATGCTCTTTAGTTTTAAGAGTGTTTTACTACCAAGATATGGGGAGTACTTCATCAACTTTCGCAATTATAATAGTACTTTGTGTCTCCCTTTATAAAATAATTTTTTTTAATAACCGATTTCATTTTTACAAATACCAGACATTATTTTCATTCTTTTACCTGTGACCATTCATTACAATAAAAGTACTCTACAACCTGGCATATGCATTGTAACGTACATGATAGTAAACAAATTGAGATAAGCGTTTGCACGTAGTATTAACAGCAACACATTGATCATGTAGTGATGCCTGATATGCTTTGTTATCACAATAGTATAGTATAGAGAGTTTCATCCAAGTTTTCGATCAGAACACAAACAATTTTCATGATCCTTATGCCACCAAACAAATACTCTACATACAGTAAATGATGAGCACATGGTTAAAAGGGAGGCGTCAACAAATAGAATGGAGTAACCTTTTTCCAAGCGTGGAGGACTAGAGGCAATTTATCGATGCTATTGTCATTGTGTTGACATATGTGTTCTTGGAGGTGTTTCTCTATGGTCAAACCCCGACTCGCGGATGCAACTAGCAACAACTGCATTGGATCTAACACACTTCTGATGTCAGAAGAGGTAAGACAATGCCTGACCTAAGTAACATCATTTGCTCAAGATTTTCATGAGATCTGTACGCAGTGTTGTCAAATACGTGCAAAAACTTGTCAATTTGTCTGTGATACTTTGTATATATTGCACCTTGCGATTGGTGTCGGAACTAGGTGTGACGGTAACACAAAGGTTATTCACAGTGCTAGGCCACTTGCCCACCTTGGTTGTCAGTGACAGCACCCAATGAGTTATCTGGAAAAAGGTCTTGAAATTCATTACACAGTATAATTCATACGCGTTTAAAAAAATAATTCGTAATATTGTTTTATAATCACATTCCAGTCATTCTGATGTTTCAGATTTTCAGAATCTCCGTTTGGTTGCCGAAGAGTATGGTGCGAGCCGGCGGGCAGGTAACGGTTAGAAAGTTCTAAACGTTATTCCTTTCTGTGAGTTGCAATATTCCAAAATAAGTTGATCACAGGTTTATTTTAATCAGTAATATAAAAATATAAACCTACATTGTACATTGACAATGAATTATTTGATGAATATCATTAATGAAAAATATGAGATAGTGAAATGGAGAAAACACTGAAAACACATAGTAATAAAGATAAAGAAAAAAATACACTAAAAACGTTTCTTTTTTAAAACAATGATTTTACTTTCTCGTATACACAGAAAGTCATTTCATTCTGTAAAAAATATCGATACTTACACGGAAATACACATTTTAAAAAGTCCCTGATATCAAAAATGAGTTATTTTTTAAACGTCTATCTGAAAATAGATATTGAATGCTGTGTTTCAACTAGTTTAATAGAAAGTTTTGCACAAGATAACTAGATATTTCAAAACAGTGAACAATTTGCAATATATTATGATACCAAAACTTATATGCCCTAAAAAACATTCAAACGATAATCGAATTTTCAAACCTTCTTAATAATCATACGGTAACCACGAACAGATCAACGTGATGCGTTCGTCACAAAATTTTATCATTAATGTTTAAAACAAAATCTGGTTTAATGTTTCTCCTAAGGAATCGCAGAACGGGCAGGATTGTCTGTGTGGGGTTGGTTGGGACGGGACGGGTCGGGTCAAACCTGAATAGCTTGTCAGCTGAAAGGTTTTTTAAGAATATTTAATATCTAACTGGTTACTGGTTAGAGCCGCAAGAGAGCAGAAAAAGAATGAATTTTTGCCATTCAGGAGAGCAGTATAACGTGAAAGCGGAAGGGCAGAGGTGAAGGCAAAATCCCTGCTTGGTCGTCCGTGCCATTCATTAGTGCCGCGGCATTTAGTGTCACCTCACATTTGCGCGTCTAATGATTTTTCCCGAGCCGCATGCCGCCATGCGGCTGGTAGGCGGAGAAAGCGCATGGGCTTAGACGCGTCGCGCGCTTCAGTTAGCGCCTGCCGGAAAGGCGCGGCGCCGGAACCGAAAAGGACAGACTCCGCAACACGCCGCCACCTCTGCCGTCTGATGAAAGTGCTTTGCTTAGAGGCCCGGACAGAGTGGGAGAAACAGCTCCCAGCTATCATGTTTGCACTCCAAACGACTAGTACATGAAAGTCTGGGAATGTCACCGGCCGAACTAGTCTACGGCAGAAACTTGCGAACTCCCATCACGCTCATGTATGAGCACTTGGCTGGTGCAGAAGAGCAGACGAGTCAAGTGGTTGATTACGTCTGTAAATTAATAAACCGATTAAAATCGGGCAACCTTGAAAGATGTCATTTTCAAATACAAAAACATTTTTACGGAAAAAGCAGGATTACTGACGTCATAACAATGGATGTAGAACTCACTGATCACATGCAAACAGGAGCGCGCCGTCACAAAGCCAAACAAAAATCTTAAAGGACGAAATCACGAAAACGCTCTAGGAAACCATTATCGAATCTGATTTTACGTCGCCAATGATTCTGGTTGAGGCGCCGGACAAAAAACCGCGGCCGTGTATTGATTACAGGCGTCTAAATTAAATCATTAAAACAGAGTACTACCCATTGCCAAATATGAACGAACGAATCGAGACCGTTGAAGCAGCAACAATTATCACAACACTTTGGCCAAGAGCTACTGACAGATAGGGCTCTCCGCCAGGGCACAGAGATACGCTGCATTTGTTACGTGTTTCGGCACATACAGGCCGTCACGACTACCATTCGGAATACGTAATGGACCGTATCAATGCAGTCGTATGATGGCGTCGCTTTTACGGGAATGTCAAGTTTTCTTTGCCTTACCTTGATGATACTGCAGTATTTAACAATACATGGCACAAACATGTGCGTCATCTCGACAAAGTATTTAGAATTTTTCAGCAGGAAACTCACTTTCCCACCCGCAAAATGCAAGTATGCGCAAACACATGTGCAATATTTGGGATATGTGGTCGGAAATGGCGAGCTCAGGCCAGCCGACGCGAAGGTGAAGGCAATTCGAGACTTTCCCGTCCCGAAAACGAAAAAGCAGGTACGCGCATTTTTAGGTCTTTCTGGGTATTACCGCAAATTCATTCACGGGTTCGCGGAAAAGGCGGCACCTTTGACAGACCTGTTACGCGAGCTAGAGCGGCAAGGAAAGGTAACATGGACAGATGAATGCCAAGAAGCATTCTGCCGATTGAGAGAGGCGCTCTGCGGCGACCCAGTGGTGAAAGCACCGGACTTTTCTACAAGCTTTATACTACAATCAGATTCGTCCGATAGAGGGTTGGGATTAATTTTAGCTCAAAAAGACGATGTATGATAAGAGCTTCCGGTACTCTATACAAGTAGAAAGCTTACACCGCGGATTCCAAATTTGCTACATCGGAAAAAGAGTGTCTTGGGATAATATGGGGTGCGGGGACAGTCCTTTTACGGCAAGGGGAAGGCCACCAGAGGCGGGCCCTCGTCAAGGGCTGGGATGGGCGTGTCTCGGAACACGGGCGTCAACTGGTGCAGAGGGAGATGATGGGTGAGTCCAGCCGCGGAGCAGCTGAGCTCGAAATTACAAACAGGCCCACGAATGAGAGGACGCGGCTGGCATGGGAGGTCTGCCACGTGGCCCCTCGCGAGGCGGCTGGAGAGTAACCAGCCGTGGTCATTCGTTTTCGAACGAACTCGCGGTGCGGAAGGCACTTTTCACCCGCCAGTGGTTATTGCGAGCGTCGGCTGCGAGGTGTGGCGGTTACCAAGGGACGAGAGACCAGGAGCGGCGCCAAGCCGCTGGGGTCTGCGTTAGACTGGGCGGGTATGCCTCAGGGATCTGCAGTGCTGGGAGTGCAGCGTTCGTTTCCGAGGAGTGCAGATAGTGTATAAAAACTTGTCAATAAATCTGTACAGAACATTTTAATTTTGGATATTGAATTATTTAATGTTTCGGAGAATTTTTTCCAGGTAATTAATAAAAAAAATTAGCTTAAGACAATGGAGTATGTTCAGGCAAAATTTGCTGTGATGTAAGTAATACAGGGATATGGTCAGAATCAAGTTCGAATATTAGCGACATATGGAGGTTAATGAGCGTTGTTTTTTTATTAATATTTTGGATGTGATACATGGATAAGTTAACAGTACAAATTTTTCCTATGTCTTGATGCTTACGTTCTATTTAAAAAAACTAAACTATTGTTTCTTTTCAATTAATTCTTTGGGAGAGGAAACCCACTGAGAATCATCCAAATTTGCAAATTATATATAAAAAACATATTTAGAAAATCTATTTTTTGTTCTCGTGGCATTTATGGGTGCTTTGCCTAGGGATAGTTGTGTAATTGATGTCATATTATAGAAAAATGGGATGATTTAGTGATGTGATGTATGATAGGTTTTATTCTAATTTCTTTATGACGTTGTTTGTTTGTGATGAACCAGAGTGCATGGATTATTGTTCGCATGAATTTATTATATGACCTGCATTTTATAATTATTGGGTTTTGCTGCATTAATCCAGACAGGACAAGCATAGAGCATAACGGGTCATGTTATAGCTGTATATAAGAGTTTGGCATTTTCTATAGTTATTTTAGTGTGATTGTTCATTAATGGATTAAATTGAATTAGCTTGACTCTTGTTTGTTGTGTTTTAATGTGTATATGTTCTTTCCAGTTACGTTTGGTGTCTAAATGCAGTCCTAGATATTTCATTGTTTTGTTTTGTGGAGTCCAAGGAATGGTGTTATTGTTACGTATAAGAGGTGGTGGTGTTAAAATCGTTTTTAATTAAAAGATTTTTGCAGTTGACTTGGCTGGGAGTAATTTAATTTTTCATTTGTTTGACCAAGAATCTATTGGTTGAAATGTTGTTGTATTGTGTTTCTTAATGTAATTGGTGATGTCCTAGACCAATACAAAGCTGTATCATCTGCGAATTGGGCTGTATTGATTGTGTTGGATGTAGGAATATCGGCTGTGTAAAGGTTGAGTAATACGGGTGAAAGTTGGGATCCCTAAGGAAGTCCAGCCAATATTAGTTTGGGGTTTGAGAGATGTATGTCTATTGAAACACAAAAAGTTATATTGCTTATGAAGCTATTGATGATGTTGGTTAGATATTTTGGTGTGTCAATGATTCTACATGAGACCGTGATGCCATAATCTGTCATATGATAGTGAAGTGTCCAGAAAGGTTGATATAGTATGTAGTTTTCTTTGGAATGCTGTATGGAAATGTTTTGTGATTCTTACTAATTGGTGTGTGGTTGATAACTTTTCTGTGAATTCAAATTGATGCCTGGGAATGATGTCATTTTTGTTGAAGTAATTATTGAGTATTTTGTGAATAACATTTTTTCTAGAAATTTGGACAAGGATGGTAACAAGCTTATCAGTCTATCATTTTCTATATTGGATGGATTTTATTGGAATTTGGTACGGGTATCACTACAGAATGTTTCCATAAAAGTGGAAAATAATCCGTTCTTAATGAGGAGTTATAATGTTATTCAAGAATGTTATGGCTTGGCTTGGCAGATTTTTAGGATTTTGTTATTTATTCTGTCATGTGCTGGATCCTTTTCACTTTTTATTATGTTTGTTATTTCCTGTGAGGATTTGAATCGGATTTTTCGAAGATAATTGAATTGAATTTGCCGTATTTTACGTGGCGAGACTCGGGCCATCAGGCCCGCTCTTCCGTCTTTCACCAACTAGGAGAGAAAGGAGGTATTTCTTGGGCGAGAAACTGGCGATTTGAAATTTAGGCTTGAGGATGCTTTTACATGCAAGTATCTACGAAATGGGCAGCCGACTTTACTTCCCCTCCGAAGGAAGGCGTACGAAGGATTTTTTGCCCCGACTTAAAATCACAGTTTCTTGAACCCGCTAACTTGGGTACAACAGTCCAGTACGCTAACCGTTACACCATCGCCGCCGCCTAAGATAATTCTCCTTAGAGTATCCATATAGATTTAGATTTTGGGACTGATTATGTTGATTAATATTTAGTGGTCTGTTGTGTTGCTTATGCGTGTAAATTTTGATATATTTTGAGTGTTTGACAGTCTGGAGAAGTTAGTTTGGGTATTTTAAGGTGGCGCAATTTGAGATCCATTGGTTCTAATTTCTAATTTGGGATTTTATTTATTTGCTTATTTTATAATAGGCATTTACTGTTCTAGGTCTCTCATGTGATTTCCTTGACAGTTATAAATTGAATGTTCTTTTGATGGGGCAAAGTTAGAAGAATATGAATTTTTGGACATTAAATGCATGCTATCTTATGGTTAAATTATTTTTTGTATGGCCAAAGTTAATATCCATGCATTAATGAGACTTTTAGTTGGTTTCTCCATTCAGATTTTAAAATTGAGATTACATATTTTGTCTTATATCTAGATATTTCCTAATGTTTCTTCCGTTGAATTCGGTGCGATACTAGGTTTGCGGGGGCGATTGTTGTATAGCCGCATTTCAGGTGTTTTCAGGCGGTTGTTGCGCAATGTTGTCACGCATGCGTTCGTCTACAGAGCGACGCTTTGACCGATTGTACACTAACCCGAACTGCGAACGGGATTTGTACATCACTCGGCGTTCTGTCTATCAGGCGGTCTTTCACTTGGACAAGCTCCTCCCGATCTTTTTGTGGGCATAGAACACCGGACGAATATCGGCTCTACGCAGTAGAGCGCCAATTCTGTCCGTGACACCGTGGATGTAGGGGGGGCGAGCTGTCTTGCGCGGCGGGCTGGATGGCCCGGTGTCGATGTGTGTAGTAGCGTCATCTCGGGCGCCGAGGTTCTTTAGGGCACGTTGTATGGTAGATTTGCTGTAGCCATTGGCCAGAAAGGTCTCTCTGAGTGTCTCTTTTTCTTTATTGAGACTG
>BOPP01000213.1:470449-517796 GCA_017312745.1 Gryllus bimaculatus
AGGAGAGGGATTAGCGGCAAAGAGAGATATTGATTCATAGATTACATTATTGTCAAAAGGCCAGTCGTTGTCTACTGCTATGTGTTTGGTTTCACGTTCAATTTTTTATGTATGAGGTGTGGTGATTAGTAGAGATTGTCGAATGCTGGCCTAGCGACCCTCACTTGTGAATTCGTTCGTGTCTTGTAATGTCACGTTGTGAACCTGTAGATCCGTGAGATTGTGATGGGTGATGCCTCGTCTCGTTTTTGTTCTGTGATTTCCTTTTTCTTCTGCTCCATTTCATTCCTGTCAGTACATTAAATTAACATATACATAAACTAAATAATAATTTCAAATCAGTATAGATACACAGGTATGATAATGCGGCTTCAAGTATCGTATAATATGATCAACTCAAGTAACATAAAGTCAAGATGACGCTGGTACATGAGATCTGAAATTTTATAATGTAAAATATAACATAAATAATAATAAAATGAAGATATCGGTTATTAATAACAATATAAATTTATAATGTATTAGTAAATTAATAATGAGTTATTAGTATTGCGAGATGAATAGATGTAAATAAGATAATAATAAGTAAGATGAGATAGATAGTCATTAATTCATAATATGACTAGATGCTAATCCATGGTCAATCTATTAAATCATAGATCTAAATTAAATAAATAAGAGTGAATAATATAATTAAATAGTAATCAAATTGTTAGCATAATACCATAAATAAATGGCTCGTAAATTTTCACATAAATAGTTACTAGATAATAAGTGGTCACAGTATAAGCTTCGTAGACCGTGTGGTGATCGGATCCGGAGTGACTGATTCGCCTCGGAGACAAGTGGGGCGGTGGCGGCTCATTTAGGGTCCGGGCGCTTTGTGGTGTATGCGGCGTATGTGGCTGCCGACACTGCCTGCTTCGGCTGGTATCCCGTCAAATTTGCGTACTTCTGACTTGCTGGGTTATCGCGTTGTACTATACGGAATGTAACTAGGAAAATAGACGTGTGTCTTGCACGGGAGTTAACAGGGGTAATCCTCATGAGGCGGGACGATTATACGGTGCGTGTCGATCTATTTTCCTGCCGCTTCACCAACGAATGCAACTGTGCTAAGACAATAACACGATCGGTGTTTTCGTATAGCGGCGTTGTCATGCTTCAATGGCGCACTTCACCTGACGTAGATGCACCTGGTTAGGCATATCTATTGTGATTTATTGTCTTTCTGATGTAGACGCCAATGTACTAATTCTGAAGACTGGTAGAATATAAAACTAATGAAGGACGTGCGCCAAAATATAGAGAGTAATTTTATACTTCGTTAGTGGTTTTGCCTAGTGCTTAACGTGTGTTGTAAAGGAATAAGGACTGACTAGTCCGGCTGTTTCTATACTTTTACATCTTAAGTTCTCTCAAGGATCAAAAGCGCGAAACTGATTCTGGTTGCGCTAATAATTTAATTCCTCTGTTAATGCGTGAAGAAGCATAAGACGCTCAGGCAGACGAACAGAGTCGCGGCCACGCAGCATGTCTGCGGTATCGGAAAAGGACGTTTGGAGAGGGAGTTTCAAGAGGTGTTTAAAGAGGATGGAGAAAATATGGGTCGATCTCCTTAAAATAGAGTATTCTGACACAGAAAGTTCTTGTTTGGTCTCGATTTTTCCTCTTTTTATCAGTTCAGTTAAGTGGTCAGACTGATCTATGAATGCTTACTAGCAGCAGAAGCATGGGTAATGAAATGCGAGCTGCTTTTTTTGCCAAGGGCGTAATGATAGTGGGAATGCTAAAATTTGTGTTTTCTTTTTGAATTTTGAAATGTCTTTGTAAATTTTGCTTGTTGGGTTAAGGGATACTTTTGATCGTTGTAAAATACGTATTTGGCTGGCGTTAATTACACTACACGATGGAGTGGGCTGTATCATATGAGAACTCGATAGGGCCTAAAATCATACTATTTGCTATACATCAAATACTAATATGTATGTAATTAGTTCGTATTACTTTTCTAAAGAGAAAGTAAGTAGCAGTGAGGAAGGTGTGACAACACTCTTCATGTAACTCTTTTTTTTTTATAAAAATTTATAATATAGGATGCTCTTGTTTTGAAAAGTTTATGAAAAGTCATATTTGTTGTGATGAGATGTTATAAAATTACCATTATTGACTCATCGGAGTTTGAATATCCTTCTTTTGATTCGTTCTATCGACGAGAACAGGAAATGTATCAATATGATATGTAACGATTAAACAAGAGGTTTTTCTTCTAATGATGGTGCAATATTGAATGTATTAGAAAATATGGCTTCCTTAATAAGTTTTTTAGTTGGCTTGAGTGTTTTACGCTTTATAACTTAAGTTCTAATAGGATGAAGTATATGGGAAGTGGATGATAGTTTGGTGTTATATCTACTGACTTACTCTCTTGTATTAGCTATTAGTAGGTGATCTGTTTAGTGATGTCTTTCTATCGTAATTAAATATATAATTTTATATTTTGTAATAATTTTTAATAAATAGATTTTTAATTTAGTGGTAGTGTTTTCAAATACAAGAGAATTAGACGATTCTCTATTTTGCGTTCTGTTAGATAATAATCCTGTATGGAAGTATATTATTGACGTAGTTTAAATATAGTTTGATTCTATCAATCTGAGTATAAAAAAGTGGTAGACCTCTATGGTATCATAATCGGTGTTTATGAGGAATATGTATAGAAGAAGATAATACAAATTAGTGTATGTATAAAATTTTGTCAAGTTATGGGTTAACACTTGTAGTATTCATTCAGTCAGCTACATTCCATGAATTTAGAGCATTTTGTATTTTTTGTGCTTATCATGTCGAATGTGAATGTGGCCTCGTGTATACTACTGCTGTCTAATGTTATTTTATAGTTCCTTTTATTCAGTAAAAGATGATCTGGAATTAGTGTGATATTAAGACAGTGTTGTTTTTCAATCCAAGTTTTCGTAGTAGAACAAACGCACAATGTCTCTGACACCATTGTGTATCTAATCGATAAGGAGCTAAAATTTTGGTTGACACATTAATCTGTATCTATTAGGCTTTAGTTCATATTACTTCGCCATTTTGCATGCACCATTATTAGAGGTCTATATAAGTGGTAGGGGACGGCTGTCAATCAGAAAGATCCTATGGATATAATGTATGAGTTATCTGTCTATTTCTACATAGTGTTGAGGATAGAAATAGTTCATAAAGATTTATGATGCTAGTATTAGGTAACAGAGAGATAAGGTGTTTTGGAATCCTTGTGTTCTTCATGCCATTTCTGGAAGAGGAGTTTATTATCTCTGTTGTGTGTCAAATGCTCCTCGGGATGACTGGGGTTAATGACAACTGAGCAAAACAACTGCAAGTTGGAGATCTTAACCACTCTTCTGGAGATTGCTTCCAGCAGAGAAAGAGGGATAATATTGTGGGGAGAAAGGTGTATTAATATGCTTGGCTACCATAAGTAGAACTTCATAGTTTATTGCTAAAAAACGTATATTTAGAGATTATGTAGCAAATTGTCATTGTTAACTCGTAAGTGTGTCTGTAATAATAAGAGGTGCCGGTCAAATAAGACTCGTAGCTAAGAATCGAGGTGGCTTGATATTTTTGTATATACTAGTGCCGCATCTGTTTTCAGATCGAGTGTCCTGATGATACCGAGAGTGTTAGAGATGCTGACGTGAGCTGATACCGTTAAAGAATGCTGACAAGGGTGGTTGTTCTTCTCTAAGGAATGTGTTTTAGTGGAGGTTGCTAAAATCTCATTTGCTCCACGCGTTAGGATTTATGTTCTTGAATGTTTACGACGACCCGATGACGCGTTTTGTAATGTAAATCTGCGTTGGAATTGCATGTGCGTAGATTTTCTTCATTCTCATTCATGTATATATCATAAGATTTATCGCGTTTTAAAACAAATATAATTGTTATATATTGTTTTTTATCAATAATGCAATTACCAGTATTCTGTATCGCTTTTCGATTATTAGATATTTAGTATTGGTAATTTTATGCTCTGTATAGAGTTATGAGTGTTCTCCTGGAGGCCGTGCGCGAGCACGCTATGGTGAGTAATAGTGATTAATGAAGAGAGAAAGAAAAGAGAAGTTTCGTTATGTATACTAAGAAAGCGCTGCTTCTCATTGTGCTCTAATGCTGTGAGCTATACGCACCTTATTATAGCTAGAATTGCGTAGCGCGCTTAGATCAGCCAGGTTGTAATTCTTCTATTCGCTAAGTGCACCATTATAATAGACCTACGCATTTGTAATTGACAATGAATTATTTGATAATATATTAATGAAAATATGGAGAAGTGAATGAACACTGAAAAACATATATAAGTAAACTACATTTTTTAAACAATGATTTACTTTCTCGTATACAGCAGAAGTCATTTCATTCTGGCTTAAAAATAATCGATACTTACACGGAAATAAACATTTTAAAAAGTCCTGATATCAAAAATGAGTTATTTTTTAACACGTCTATCTGAAAAATAGATATTGAATGCTGTGTTCAACTAGTTTAATAAGAAGTTTGCACAAGATAATAGATATTTCAAAACACGTGAAACATTTGCAATATATTATGATACAAAATTAGTATAGCCTAAAAAACATTTCCAAAACGATAATCGAATTTCAAACTTCTTAATTAATCATACGGTAACGACGAAGATCAAGTGATGGTTCGTCACAAAATTTTATCATTCAATGTTTAAAACAAAATCGGTTTAATGTTTCTCTAAGGAATCGCAGAAGCAGGATTGTCCTTGTGGGGTTGGTTGGACGGACGGTCGGTCAAACCTGAATAGCTTGTCAGCTGAAGGTTTTTTTTAAGAATATTTAATTACTAACCTGGTTATGGGGTTACCGCGCAAGAGAGCAGAAAAAGAATGAATTTTTGCCATTCAGGAGAGCAGTATAAACGTGAAAGCGAAAGGCAGAGGTGAGGCAAAATCCCTGCTTGGTCGTCCTGCCATTCTTATGCCGCGGATTAGTTCACCTCACATTTGCGCGTCTAATGATTTTTCCCGAGCCGCATTGCCGCATGCGGACTGGTTAGGGCGTAGAAAAGCGATGGGCTTAGACGGCGTCGGCGTTAGTTAGCGCTGCCGGAAGGCGCGGCCCGAACGAAAAGAGGACAGACTCTCGCAACAGCCGCGCATCTCCGTCTGATTGAAAGGCTTGCTTAGAGGCCGGACAGAGTGGAGAAAAAGCTCCCAGCCTATCATGTTTGCACTCCCCAAACACTAGTACATGAAAGTCTGGGAATGTCACCGGCCAACTGTCTACGCAGAACTTGGAACTCCATCACGCCATGTATGAGCACTTGCTGGTGAGAAGAGCAGACGAGTCAAGTGGTTGATTTACGTTTGTAATATAATAAACCGATTAAAATCGGGCAACCTTGAAAAGATGTCATTTTCAATAACAAAAACATTTTTACGGAAAAACAGGATTACTGAGTCATAACAATGGAATGTAAACTCACTGATCACATGCAAACAAGGAGCGGCCTCACAAAGCCAAACAAAAATCTTAAAGACGAAATCAGAAAAACGCTCTAGGAAACATTATCGAATCTGATTTTACTCGCAATTGATTCTCGGTTGAGCGCCGGACAAAAAAACCGCGCTGTGTAATTGATTACAGCGTCTAAATTAAATCATTAACAGAGTACATACATTGCCAAATATGCACAACGAATCGAGACCGTTGAAGCAGCAACGATTATAAACACTTTGGCCAAGAGCTACTGACAGATAGCTCTCCGCCAGGCGACAAGAGATACGCTGGCAGTTTGTTACGTGTTTCGCACATCAGGCCAGTCACGACTACCATTCGAATACGTAATGACCGTATCAATGCGTCGTATGATGCGGTCGGTTTTACGGAATGTCAATTTTTTCTTGCCTTACTTGTGATACTGCAGTAATTTAACCAATAATGGCACAAATGTGCGTCATCTCGACAAAGTATTTAGAATTTTTCAGCAGAAACTCATTTCCACCGCAAAATGCAAGTTATGCGCAAAACACTATGTGCAATATTTGGGATATGTCGGAAATGAGCTCAAGCAGCCGAACGCGAAGGTGAAGGCAATTCGAGCTTTTCCGTCCGAAACGAAAAAGCAGTGTACAGCGCATTTTTAGGTTTTCTGGGTATTGACCGCAAATATATTCACGGGTTCGGGGTAAAAGGGCGGACTTTGACAGACCTGTTACGCAGCTAGAGCCGAAGAAAGGTAACAATGGACAGATTTTGAATGCCAAGAAGCTTCTGCGATTGAGAGAGGCGCTTGCGGCGACCAGTGGTGAAATCACCGGACTTTTCGTACCAAGGTTTATACTCAATCAGATTCGTCGATAGAGGGTTGGGATTAATTTTAGCTCAAAAGACGATGTATGATAGAGCTTCCGGTACTCTATACAAGTAGAAAGTTACACCGCGGATTCCAAATTTGCTACCATCGAAAAAGAGTGTCTTGGGATAATATGGTGGGCGGGACAGTCCTTTTACCGCAAGGGAAGCGCCACAGAGGCGGGCCCTGTCAAGGCTGAGGGGGCGTGTCTCGAACACGGCGTCAACTGGTGCAGAGGAGAGATGATGGGTGAGTCCAGCCGCGGGCAGCTGGAGCTCGAAATTACAAACAGGCCCACGAATGAGAGGACTGGCTGGATGCGGAGGTTGTCACGTGCCCCTCGCGAGGCGCGTGAGAGCTAACGCAACCGTGGTCATTCGTTTGTCGAGAAACGAACTCGCGTGACGGAAGGCACTTTTCCCCGCAGTGGTTATTGCGGAGCGTCGCTGCGAGTGTGCGGGTTACCAGCGGACGAAGACCAGGAGCGGGCGCCAAGCGCTGGGGTTGCGTTAAAGCTGGCGGGTATGCTCAGGGATTCGCAGGCTGGGCTGCAGCGTTCGTTTCCGAGGATGCAATAGTGTATAAAAACTTGTCAATAATATTCTTAAGAACATTTTATTTTTGATATTGAATTATGTTAATGTTTCGGAGAATTTTTTCCAGAGTAATTATATAAAAAAAATTAGCTTAAGACAAGGAGTATGTTCAGGCAAAATTTGCTGTGATGTAAAATAATGGGATATTGTAGAATCAAGTCGAATATTAGCACATATGTGAGGTAATGAGCGTGTTTTTTTTATTAATATTGTGGATGTATACATGGATATACAGTAAATTTTCTATGTTTGATTAATTCTTATTTAAAAAACTAAACTCATTGTTCTTTTCAATTAATTCTTTGGGAGAGGAAACACCCGAAATCATCAAATTTGCAAATTATATAAAAAACCCATATTTAGAAAATCTATTTTTGTTCTCGTGGGCATTTATGGTGCTTTGCCTGAGGGATTGTTGTGAATTGAGTCATAATTATAGAAAAATGGGATGATTTAGTGATGTGATGTATGACTAGTTTTTATTTAATTCTCTTGACGTTGGTTTGTTTTGTATGAACCAGAGGCATGGATTATTGTTCGCATAATTTATTATTTACGCTGCATTTTATAATTATTGGGTTTTGCTGCATTTAATCCAGACAGGAAAGCAAAGAGCATAAGGTCATGTTATACTGTATATAAAGTTTTGGCTTTTTCTAGTTATTTTAGTGGATTGTTCATTAATGGATTAAATTGAATTATGCTTGGACTCTGTTTGTTGTTGGTTTTAATTGTTATATGTTCTTTTCCGTACGTTTGGTGTCTAAATGCAGTCCAGATATTTCATTGTTTTGTTTTGTGAGTCCAAGAATGGTGTTATTGTTACGTATAAGGTGGTGTGTTAAAATCGTTTTTATTAAAGATTTTGCAGTTGATTCGGCTGGGATAATTTAATTTTTCATTTGATTTGACCAAAGAATCTATTGGTTGAAATTTGTTGATTGTGTTTCGTAATGAATTGGTGATGTCCTAGACCATACAAAGCTGTATATTGCGAATGGTGTATGATTGTGTTGGATGTAGGAATATGGCTTGTGTAAAGGATTAAGTATCGTGGTGAGGACAGTGGAAACCCAAGGAGTCAGCCAAATTAGTTTGGGTTTTGAGAGATGTATGTCTATTGAAACACAAAAAGCTTAATTGCTATGAGCTCTTATGATGTTGTTAAGATATTTGTGTGTGTCAATGATTCTACATGAAGACGTGATCGCATAATTTCTATGATAGTAAGTGTCCAGGAAAGTGATATAGTATGTGTTTTCTTTGGAATGCTGTATGAATGTTTTGGAATTCTTACTAATTGTGTGTGGTTGATAACTTTCTGTGAATTTCAAATTGGATGCCTGGGAATGAATGTCATTTTTTGTTAAGTAATTATGAGATTTTGTGTGAATAATTTTTCTAGAATTTGAAAGGATGTAACAAGCTTATCAGCTATCATTTTCTATATTGTGAATGGGATTTTTATTGGAATTTTGTAGGGTTACAATTCAGAATGTTTCCATAAAAGTGGAAAAATAATCCTTTTTAATGAGATTGTATAATGTTATTCAAGAATGTTATGCTTGCTTGCAGATTTTAGGATTTTGTTATTTATTCTGGTCATGTGCTGGATCTTTTTACTTTTATTATGTTTGTTATTTCCTGTGAGGATTGAATCGGAATTTTTCGAAGATAATTGAATTGCAATTTTGCCGTATTTTAAGTGGGAACTCGGCATCAGCCCCGCTCTTCCGTCTCTCACGCAAACTAGCAAGAGGGAGGTATTCTTTGCGAGAAAACTGGGATTTGAACTTTAGCTCAAGAGCGTCATTTTAGGTTGAGGATTTTTACATGCAAGTAATCAGCGAACATGGAACCGACTTTAACTTCCCCTCCGAAGGAAGCTACGAAGGATTTTTCGCCCTTTAAAATCACGTTTCATCGGGTTTTGAACCCGCTAACTTTGGGACAACAGTCCAGTACGCTAACTGTTGACACATCGCGCGCCTAAGATAATTCTCCTTAGATATCCATATAGATTTAGATTTTCCGGAATATTATGTTGATTAATATTTAGTGCTGTGTTGCTTATGCGTGTAAAATTTTATATATTTTGAGTGTTTGACATCTGGGAAAGTTAGTTTTGGGTTATTTTAAAGTGGCGCAATTAGATCCATTGGTTCTAATTTCTAATTTGGGATTGTTTATTTAGGTTTTGCTTATTTTTATAATAGGCATTTACTGTTCTAGTGTTCTCATGTGATTTCCTTGACAGTTATTAAATTGAATGTTTCTTTGATGGGGCAAGTAAAGAATATGAATTTTGGAATTAATGCATGCTATTTAATGGTAAATTATTTTTTGTTATGGCAAAGTCTAATATCCCATGATTGAATGAGACCTTTAGGTTGGGTTTCTCCATTCAGCTTTAAAATGAGATTACATATTTGTCTTATATCTAGAATATTCTAATGTTTTCTTCCCGGTTGAATTCGGGCGATACTAGGTTTCGGCGGGGCGTATGTTGTATAGCCGATTCAGGGTGTCTTCAGCGGTTGTTGCGCAATCGTTGTAGCATGCGTTGTCTACGAGAGCGACGCGTTTGACCGAATGTACACTACCGAACTGAACGCGGGATTTTACATCCGGCGTTCTGTCTGATCCAGGCGGTTTTGTCACTGGACACAGGCTCCTCCGATCTTTTTGTGGGCATAGAAACCGGCGAATATCGCTCTCGCAGTAGCAGCTGCCAATCCTCTGTGCCGTAACACCGGAGAGGGGGGGCGAGCTGTCTTGCGGGGGCTGGTGGATCCGTGGTGTCCGATGTGTTGTAGCGTCATTCGGTCGCCGAGCTTTTTAGCGAGTTGTATGGAGATTTGCTTGTAGCCATTGCAGAAAGGTCCTCTGAGTGTCTCTTTTTCTTTTAATTGACTTGTCGAATGTGCGTATGAGGGCGAGCCCGGTGAGTGAGGGTGCGTGAGAATCTCGTTTCGGTGCGAGGTGATGGTCGCGGAGTCCCGTTAAATAGCGTAGGTGGGGTGGCTCGGTATACGGAGTGCCGAGCGGTTCCAGTCGCGCCCTGAATAAGACGTCGAGGAAGGGAGCTGGCGTTAGGAAGTTCTTGTTTTTCCATTGTGAAACTGATGCGGGGATGAATGCTGTTGAGGTGGGCCAGGAAAGTTTGTAGATTCTTGGGGCCGTGGGGCCAGATAACGAACCGCTACCACCATTCTACACCTACCTGTTAGTCCGTGAACCGCTGCCACCATTCTATCCCTCCTACGTCTGTGGCGTCTTTGCCGGGCAATAAATCACAGACATAAATTGTTTGTAATTTATTGTGTATTTATTTGAAAAAGTGCTCCAACACCTGAATACTATGTACAATAATTACAGGACTTACCTTTGGAGAGTAAGAGAGGATTACCTTTGGAGAGTAAGAGACACTAGTGACAAACATGGCGAACATTCCCATAACTAGCCGTACCTTCACCGTAACTAGCTAGATTGGCCTGCTTCGTCACATAGCTTTTACACAGCCTATTGTAAAGGAGACTATTTTAAAGGAAAGCTACATCTCTATTTTTGCTCAACCAGGAATCGAACGCGGGATCTCACCTCGGAAGCTAGTACGCTGCCCATGACTCACCTTAGGGATAGTCATTTATTTATTCTTCATTAAATATCAACTATCTGAATAAATTAAAATGTAAAAATGCAATATGCAATATAATTATCAAAAACAACCAGAATATCTTATTCTTAATATTTTGGGAAAATTTTGGAAAAAGAATAGAGCGAAGTAACGGTAACATCAGGAAAAAAGTTGTAAGTGTTGTTATCGTCAACATAAGACCTTTCCTTTACGATAAATACATAACAAATAACATTTGTGAAATGATAGTCAAGTGTTATGCCTGGTCGATCTTTCATTGGGAATGGTGATATGGACTCTTGAAACAGCCCTTATGATACGGTTATAGACCGATGTGATGAAAAAAATGCTCATGGTCTTTGGGATTAACCAAATCTTCAATAGTAAAGAACTGTAACAATATTTTTCATGTGCACAATGCTAAACTGAATGAAAAGTGGGAAAATGGTAAACTTCGACCATATTTCAAAGGATTAAAATAACTCCTTCTAAAACTGAATCAGAAAGGGAGAATTGAAAGCTGTCGAGGTGTTGGAAGAATGAGAATAAGAGAAAAGAGGGGATTGATACATCAGACTATTTACAACAGCAAAAAACCGAGAAGCCATAGAAAATGCAATGGGCATCAGTCTAGAATCCAGAATTGGAATACAAAGACGACAACTCTCGTTTTCGCTGAACAACTTCACATTAATTAACGTCTTTAGCCAGAGGTTGCCTACTGGTTGTAGTAGCAAGCCGTATTTTGCCGAGAATGTAGAGAGGTAGAGCAACTAATATCCTGAAAGGAAACTATTAGTAGACGAGCTCTCAATTTTCGTGAAATGACTAAACTTACAACACCGTCAAATGATTTTGATCTTCGTTGGCAAGAGATTTTCCTGGATCAAAATATTACTACGCAGGACTAGACACATGGATTCATACATTTGACACTCCACAAACAACAAATTTACATATTCTCAAGGCTATCCGGGTCGAACCGCGTCTCTGCCGTGGTGATTGACATTTGAGCCAACATATTGTGGACTTCCTCAGAGCGAACTGCTCAGCAGCGTCAGCCATGCCGACAGAGACGCAGCTCACCCCGGGTAGCCTAGATAATACAAACTCCGTCCGCGAAAGCCTACGCAATCATTCATGTACATAATATTCAGAGAGATCTGCACGAAATGAAGTTGAGTGATGCGCGATGCAATCAGTACAAAATCAGTAGAATTTCTAAATGGAATTTACAAGGTATATAATTTTACGTGCTTGTCAAATAAGAATTTTCAAACTTAGCTCAAAATTCTACATTATTAACATCTGTTTTGGTACTACATTTGAAGTGTGACAAGAATTTTCTATCATATAAAAGCTCAAAACCAAGTTTATGATGAAAATTTGAGAAAATTCTAACATAACTTTCATTTAAAAAACAGCATTCGAGAAAGAACACTCGAGCACTCTAAATCCCGTTTGTACTTTGTTAAGTTGAATCAGATAAAGGGCATGTGCACTGAAAAATGAAAGTAAAAAAATAATAAAATGAAAGCTTTGAATATTTGAAAAAATTATACGAAAAGGTTGTATAAAATTATTTTCTTTACTTAAAAATTAATTTACCTGTATGCAACAAAATATTAAACTACTACTAATTTATTACTGTGGGCTATATTTTCATCCAGACATGCATATGCTTTGAAGTCATTAATAATCAGCAAAGTGAGGCAATTTCACAAGAATACTAAGCAAAACCAACATTTTATTTTGATCTATCTTTTAAACATCAAAAGGATGTTTTAAGTTCCAAGATAAATTTAAAGAAGACCATAAAACTAAAGCCAATTATAGAGATTTGATATATCATTATGAAAAGAACAAAATGATATCATACTACTACTCGCCTCCCAACAATATTTTGAGATCTCTGACCACCCACTGTGATTAAAAGTCGGCCATATTTTATTCTCATTTTGTTCTCTTAGGTACTATTTAGTTCATGTATTCAGTGATAAATTACTTAATATTGCTTCATATACAACATTTTTCATGATAATTGAATCAATTTTCTTCAATAAATTTGTCCCAATGTCTTTATAGTCGTAACCGAAGTTACCAAGCGGACAATTACAGTTATAATGGTTCAGGACACGAAAGAACCACTTAGTGATTGAAAGCTCCACAAATTTAATTTCAGGAGGTCAACGGTTATTTGAATTGAAGTAGACCTTGAGATTAATAGAAGTACAATGATGAACAGAAATATTCGCATTTTAAACATGCTTGGAATGTAAGAGTAGTAGTAGAAAGACCCCATTGCACAATTTGTTACTATTCACCAGACCCCGTTATCATTCTTCAGATTCCATTGAGATGGCCATATTCTAGAGAAGAAGACTAATCTCGATGTTATTTGACCTTGGTCTTGTAAAGGTAGTTTGGGGGCCTCTGGTTATCGAAATTTTGAGATGTGTACGTACCTTCTAAAGGACTCTGCGTGAAGGGGAGAAAGCCAAGTCCACGACCACATCGTGCCCCCTGGGACCCTTCTTTGCGGATGCGATTAGACCTCTGCGAAGATCAATAGGTCAAGGAATGGAAGAGCTTCGGTTCTTGACGCGGAAGAATATTCAGAGAAGCATACCTCTAGAAAAACTTGAGCTCAGCTGTCAGTAGGACTTCGGTGGTAGACTGGTCCATGGGAAGACAGACCTCAGTGTGGCAGAGAAAGCAATCTGTCTCGAGGAGAAAACCTGAAACCCGAACCTGCTAGTTCGGAAGCAGTGAGTGTGGCAGCCCCACTACTAAACTTCCCCTGCGCGATCGTAGCGTGGCCAGGGGAGAATTTTGTTACTGTCTCTTTCAATGCTCATGAATGGCACCATTTGGAAGCGATGTCTGCGAGGATAAAGGACAAACTATTTGGAATATCGGAACATGTACATATAGGAACTTGGAATGTACTTGGTCTAGCTCACAAAGAACGTGAATTAATTAAAGAAGTCAAGGAAGCCAATCTCAACTTTGGGCTCTATATAATGATTTCTAGTAGTGTATCTGCAGAATGTACAGCTGTAGCAGGAGTAGCTATTATGGTGACAAGTGGAGGAGTAGGATAACATTGTACAGTTGGGTTAATAAAAGTATCGTCATGATGTAGACTGAAGGTGTGGAGAGCATATATGAGCATAATATCAGTATATGTTCTGGAAGAAGGACGAAACGATGATACTGATATCTTTTTCAAGAGCCTACAAAATGTAATTAATTCCACAAATAAAAATGACAATATTATTATTGGAGGAGATCTGAATGCTAGAATTAGACAACAGACCATACAGAAATTAATTGCTCCAAACGCAGATGTATTAAGAAATCAGAACGGGAAGATATTACGAGATATTGTAAACTATAATTCATTGCGATTGAAAACCACATTCTTTCGACATAAAAACGTTCTCAAATTTACCTGGACCTCCCAAGGAGGCAGATTAATAATAGATTATCTCATAGCAAATGAGAAAATGGGGAAATTATTCCAGGATGTTAAAATCATGAAAGGAATGGATATAGGTGCTGACCATTTCTTGGAAAGAAGGAAGTTGTTCTGCTAACTAGATGGGCAAACAATAAAACATTGAAATAACGATGTAAAGGAACCAGAATGAAAAATTAATCAACTAAAAGATCCAATTATTAGTAAACTTTTCCAAACACACATACATCTCTACATGGAGAGAGGTCCTGTAAGTATGGACATCCAATTAGAATGGCGTAAGCTCCTTCAACTAATTGAAAAGGTAGCATCAGAAACTCTTGGAAAGGGAAAAAGTATAAAACCATAAAAGGGCCAAATGTTTGGAATGAAGAACTTAAGCATGCTGTTGAAGAGAAGAAAAAAACTATATTTACAGAGGCTCACGAAAATATCCTGAGACTTAGGAAGAATATAGAGCTCAGAGGAAGGAAACCAAGACATTAGTTAAAGCTGCACGTAAGGAGAGGTGGGAAAGGTCTGTCTCAAATATTGAAAATTACGTGCACGGCCGCCAGGCCACGGCCTATAAAATACCAAAACATTTAAATAGAGAAGAAAAAGACGCAGGAAACTTAGAGATTCTTAATAAAAAAGATTGGCTTAAATACTGCAAATCCCTTTGGTTTTGATTTAGATTGCAAATACTAGGAACATGAAGAGAATGACACATGTTCCTTTGAAATTGATAGAATATTTGGAATTGCTCTACAAAACTGTAAACATTGAAAATCCTCTGGGACAGACAATGTAAATATAGAACTCTTAACATACCTCCCAGAAGAAGCAAAACACAAATCACTAGATTTCTTGCTGCTTTCTTGCTTCTCAATGCTGGCAGCAGCAAAAAATACTAACTGAATGGAAGAAAGCAATAATGGTTCCTATTTTCACAAACAGACTGTGAAAACTACCGAGGTATAAGTTTGTTGAACACGGCATACAAAGTTTACGCAAAAATAATTGGAAATAGACAGAAACATTGTAGAAAATATACTGTTGGAAGAACAAACGGGATTTAGGAAGGGAAGATCTTGCTCAGACAATTTTTCATCCTCAAATAAAAGAGAGAGAAGATAATATAATTTGAAGGCCTACATTGCTTTTATAGATTGCATAAAAGCATTAGAAAGTGTTAGTAGAAGTAAATTGTGGACTGTACTGGAGAAAAGGGGAATCTGTCTACGTCTAATTGGAGTTAATCGCAATATGTATGCAGGTACACTGATAACCGTAAAAGTAAAGTCAGGACAGCTTCTGAAAGAAACTATTGAAAAAGGGGTTAGACAAGGGTGATGTAATTAATTCGTGTATGTTCCTTGACTAGAGCAGATGATATTTTCGGTGCTGTACGACAAAGAGTAATTTATTGGGTCGCGAGTGCATATCAAACCTGCTGATAACTGTTGTGTCTATAAGTAAATTCTTAATATCGAGAGAGAAGACAGCCACAACCGTGGCTGATACGGCAACCAACATGGGTTTTTATGACTTCAGGGAAACCCTAACCCCCAACATAGCAGAACAACAACACGAAGTAAACAGAACTTATGCTAATGTTGCCTAGAAAGATACTTTTCCTAGCAAAAGCTATAAAATTGATGCACTAGACGGATTAAGCACTAAAGAATACATAAACAAAACCGTATTAATAGTTGATTCCCGTCAATAGTATATATATCCTGTATATCCAATAACAGGATCTGCATTTTTTCCAAGTCCTGAAGCTAAGAGTATTACAGATAAACACAAATTCATAGAAATAAACATAGACTAAGTGTAAGACCCTTAATTAATAAGCATGTCAGAGTAATCATCTCTAATGTTTGCCCTATAATACCCACGAAGAAATCCTAAAATGTCTAAATCAAAAATACTTTAAAAATCTACTAAGATTTCCTTCGTCAGAGCAGGCATATCAGAACCTGGCTTATCTATATTTTCACTTTCAGATGGCAAGTGTTTATAGATCCCGATGATGACATGAAATTACCTGATTCTACTTTAATTTTTTATGAAGACACAACATTCAAAATTTATTTTTCTACTGAAACCATCTCTTGTTTCCTATGCAAGAAAGATTGTCGTAATGCCAATCACTGCCCCTCTAAATCTACTGAAAATGGGGCAATGACAACCACTTCTGAAGTTTCTGAAAACTCTCAAACAAAAAATAAACAAGAATCAGGAATTGCAGAATAACAAGACTTAACATCTGTAATTAATGAAGATAACTTTCCAATTAATATAAATCTTAATCAGATTTAATCAAAAGAAAACTTCCATCTGAGTCCTCTCAGTGTGAGGTATTGAGTAACAGTCAGACTAAATCTACATTCACGTGCATGAAATGCACGTGGCTAATATTTTGTCCGGTTTGTACGAGGCGACTGATGCGACGCCACAAATCCTACGTCATTCTTATAAGGAACCCTAGTTATATCCGTGGGGGAAAATGAAGAAACATTTTCAGCGGTCTTTTATAATTTTTAAAAATAATGTGCATTTACTTTAAGTAGAACTTACAGAAAACTCCTTTTTTTTGAAAATGTACAAGGCATTTTTGAAAGATCTGATTTTTAGAACACATTTCACTTAAGAGAAAAAAAATAAACTTAATATTGCTACTAATACTAACCTAAAATTAATACTTAGATTTTTTAAAGATTTGATTTTCCAGAACAGATTTATTAGAAAACCTATCATTAATACCGTACTTGTAAAATGTTAACGTTTCTGCATTTTTCGGAAATAGATTCGCCGAAAATGGAACCTGTAACAATTTTTTACTGTTTTTTATACATATGTGAACAACATTGTTTTATAAATTGGAGCAATTTTTGAGAAAAATTAGTTAAAAATTGCCTATAATTCATGGAAAATAACGCAAAACAATTCATATTTTCGAAAAACTGTTCGAGACCTTATTTGAAGACTTGCCTTTAAAGAATCGATTTCATTAAGGAAATATATTTATCTTTAATATTGTACCTGTAAAAAGACGCCGAATAAACTAATACTAATAATAAACTAGTTATACAAATTTTGAGAAATCAGGGAATTCAAGGAAAATGAGACGGGCGCTATTCTGTATGGCGGTTTCTCCCTTATCCAATCACAAAGTTTAATAAAACTAATGATGCATAGATGCTAAAATTACGCCAAACGTACTCATATTTTCGAAAAATTTTACATGACCTTATTTAAAAATTTATCTTTAAGAAACAGGTTTCATTAAGGGTAAAATCTTCTTAATTGTAATTGTAGGAAGGCAGCGAAAAAATTTTGAATATTTGCAATTTTCAAAAACTCAGTGTTTTTAACGATCATGTGACTGGTACCATTATCTTAAACGTCCTTAAATCTACTTAATATCCATCAACAAAATGAAATCATACATGACAGCCATTTTTTTAATTGTGAAAATATCCTAGAGATTGCATGTAAAGTGTCCCCGAAAATTAAAATATCGGTTTCAAATTCAAGGGGCCGTGACATCAGCCAGATCTATCGGGGAATATCAATTTTGGAGAAAATCTTTTGAATGGTTTAGGCGCTAGCGTTGGCCACAGACGGACAGATAGACATTCGCCATTATAGACCAATAAACCATGGATTATGACTATACAACTAAGTGTTAGAAGAAGTAATTTATTACATACAGGTACAACAATTATCTACGTGTTTGTTATCAGGATGCGGTAATATTTGAATATTGTTGAAAATCGCCGTATGGTATGGCGAGAATCTATAAATTCAGTGAAATTTTAATTGGAAATCGGATAAAACGTTCGTATGGTATCCGATTACAATACTCGTTTCATCATATCGGCCTAACAGTCTCCTGTCTCTTCTTGTAATACGTCTTACAATACTTATTTCGTAAATAACTGTATTCGATGTCAGTCTTCTAAAATGCACCATATGCATATTTAAGCAAATGTATTCGCACCACATATTTTAAAAACTTAAAATTATCAGAATAAATTTTGTATCGAATCTAATGTGCATCAATGGCAGAATAATACGCCGGAATTGTATTTAAATGTATGTAATAAAACAATGAATTTATCGCATACCTAATTAGCATTCTGTCTCCTTTACTGCTAACTGCTCCACTGTTAACTGCTTTACGCTGTAATGAAGCATCAAACGATGTTTTTTGTTTTCATTCCATATTGTAACTAAAAACCTTAAATAATTGACCAATCATATACGAAAACAAGTTGAATTTTAAAACTCCAGCAATCCCTTCTGATGTAGGAAACGAAAAAATTGAATGGAGTTATACTGGCGTTCTAGGAATGGATTTGCACCCGAATATAATGCGCCATCGAATCTAATGCGACATTGAATCTAATGCGCCATCAAACCATTTGCACCATCGAATATAATGAGCACCACTATTTGAAGTATTACAATTGATAAAAAAATGGGCGTATTAGATTCGCCTAGTATGATATTTTTTGGAAAACGCTGGACATCAATTTTTAGCTGCATTTCTCTATTCTTCGTATACAAAAATTAGAAACGTCTCATGCAATCCCTGGATATTGCCATTATTATATACACGAACAGACTGAATATCGTCGTCCATTGGAACTACGAAGTCAGAGCAGAATCCACACTTCCTTTCCTACAGCTTCCGTCTCAGTATCACACACACACACACACACACACACACACACACACACACACACAAGTACATTCCTGCATAAGGTACTCGTCTCAAAATTACGTTGTTACGTGAAAAAAATTGTTGTTCATTGTTTGTTGAGGATTGGAATGTGTACTTTTCAATACTTAAAACCGTTTGCTTCTAATTTGTTTGTTTACTTGTACTTTTCCGAATGGACGTGCAAGTGCCATGTACCATTACCATTTGCAGTTCAAGCAGCCGCGATTGTTAAAAATGAAAGAAAAATTAAGATTATTTCGTGAGAAATTTTTAAAATGCAATTTAAAGTAATATAAGGTATTTATGTTGTCACATCAAATGTAGAACACCCTTTTGACAAATTCTTTCTCTCAGTGAGAAAACTGGTGTTCATAGATGATTATTTTGAGCTAGTGTATCTTAATCTGGCTTCTCCCTTTACCTCCCGTTACTTTTTCGTTTGTTTGACCCGACTCGAATAATCATAACTCTTAATTTTAAAGCTATATTTATAACTATTTTTTATTTAATATAAAACCCATTCTTGCCAGGAAATTTAAAATTATTTACATTGTATGTGCATATTTACAATAAATTGCTCTGTTAATCGTTATTGTTGTCAGTATTTTTTAAGTTTCTGATTCAAATCCCTGTAATGTATACACAAGATATTTTAAGAATCCAAGTAACTGTCTTAAAAACGAATCTCCAAAAAATGTTCAACGGTTCTTGAGCTATGTTGTCTCAAATGCCTTGTTTTTGGAAAGAAAAGGGAAACATATAATGAAATGATTCAATTAATTTTAAATGTGCTTAAACTTTGCTAATACCTAATCATACAAGTACAATGTTTAAATTCAGATATATACCACCAATAAAAATTTTAAAACTCAGATATTTCAAGTGTAGTAAGAAGGTGTACAAAACAACGTAATAACGTTCAACAATTATTTATGAAATTACAAAACCAAGTAATAGTTCATTGCATGGTCAAATTACAGAAGAGTTAATTGCATGGTCATGCTCATGGTCAAATTACAGAAGAAATATTAAGAAAATCTTTTCTCCAAAAATTCCCTATTCTAAGAAAATCTTCCATCCAAAAATTATGCCATTATGAAATGTTCTCTCTTGTCAAAAAATTAGACCCTAGAGAGTCACAAATTCAATTGTAGCATTTGTGGACTCAAATAAATTCCCTAGAATTTCCCTAAAACCCATTGAATGAATGAAAAACTATATGCGAAACCAAAATGAAAAACTATATGCCAACTACATTCCTTCCTGCCCTGTTCTTTGGCTCAATAACCCAATACGGCTCCATTGCCACTGCTCATCTGCTAATACGGACTGAGAACTGGGTGGACGCCGTGCTGTTTCACCGCTGTGACGAATCCCTTCCTTTCTCCAATTCTACCTATCTTACACTGTTCTACTCCCATTTTTCAAATAAACACTTTCATCACATCCTCTATTCTTTCGCATATTCTCTCTCTTTCTTTCTCTCCCTTTCTCTCTCTTTCTTCCTTTCCCTCCCTTTCTCTCTCTTTCTTCCTTTCGCTCCCTCTCTCTTACTTCCCTTCTTTTTCTCTCTCCCTCTCTGTCTTTGGATCACTAAAATCCTCGTTTTTTGTTTCCTTCATCTCTTACTTTTAATTTTCATTTTGGGTTATTTAACTCTTTCTTACCTCTAAATTTAATTCTATTATTTTAATTATTTAACATTAACATAATCAAATACCTGTGACACACAAAATTTTCGTGTGTCTTTTTATTTTAGTCTTTCACTTACCCTCATTAAGTCACATTTTCATTTATTCTTATTAAATAATTTGAACACTCTGAAATCTAGCTATTTGTCATTAAAACCTACTTGTACACTCCCAATCGTTTTTAAATAACCTAATTAGAGTCAACCTCTCAACCCATACATCACTTTTATTACAGAACACAAATGTGTGCAAACCGCTGTTATGAAAACGTGATTTTGCAATTGTTCATTTGCTCATTTGTGCAATGTAATATATGTAATACGTGCATTTGCCCAGATGTGCTTGTATTCAAAATATAATTCATGTGATTTTAATTTTTATCTAGATGTTTTTTACTAATTTGCAATCTTTCTGTTTCAGTTCATCGTTTCTTACAACTTTCACCATTGTTAAGAGATAATATTCGATTCAAAATGGTTTCGTTTCTTTTTTGTATTTTGTATGCACTGAAATTGCTAACTCGTATTGTGTTTTTGACAGAGTATTGTGTCTTGGCATTAAGCCGCCATTCTGATTGAGGTTTACCTGGGTTTCCTCAATCGCTTAAGGCGCATGCCGGGATCGTCCCTTGTTTGCAGTCCCAGGAATAAATGTTGTATATATCGTTGGCTTACTGGTGGGAGATGTTTGGCCGGGTTTTCAGGTCTTGGGAATATTCTAATTAGTAAACAGGTCCTAAATTTCCATAATATCTACTTTTCTAGTACAGGGTTTAAATTGAAAAATTTTCCTACAAGTTGAATTGATTGTTTTTAATCACCTTCTTTTTACTTAATTTAAAAACCAAATAGTTTTATAAAATATTCTCATATTATTAATATTGTTAATATTATTGTTATTATTGTTACGAAATACAAGTATTATCATTACGAAATACATTATTTTCCAACGTTTTCCATTTTCCTCAAGGCTCTTTACTCAATGTGTTTACGCTCGTATGCTGACGATATTTCTTCCCTTTCTGGTCTTCCTTAGGGGAAATTCAATAATACGTACGTATTCTTAGATCCTTCAAAACCTCTGTGTGAAACATTTAGTAGTACTTAACAACCTTTCACTGACTTATGCAAGATCCGTCCAATCCTTTCTGTACCAAATTTTCTGAGTGAAAAAATATAATTTATCTAAATTTTGAATAAATTGTCATAGCTTTCTAATATATTTATCTTTAAATTTTACACATCCCTAACTTAAAATAAATAAATTACATCTCACTCATAAATTTCATTTCATCAATGCTGTGAGAGTATTCCCTTCTCTATCTACTCCTTCCTCCCTCGCTTACATTCCTGTCTTCAATGTGAAAAACCCCCTCATCCAAATTGCGTACGTATTTCTCTTTTAATGACCTTCTTTTCATTAACTATTGTATTATTATTATTATTATTATTTTTATTATTATTATCATCATCATTATTATTATTTTGAAAATGGTCAGGCGGAAGAGCAGGCTAAATGACCTGAGCCTCGCCGTCAATAAAGATATTAATTAATGAATTAATTGTCATAGCTTTCTAATATATTTATCACAGACAATACACATTGGTTTTCAAAACATCAGGTTATATCTCTGGCGAGACAGTAATTTATTTTATTTTTGAGGCAGTACAATCTGCGAGCATGTCGCAGCCCTACTTGACTTTTGCGGCAGGAGGGGGGAGTAATTATATCTCCGTGAAGGTAATCTTACAATTAACATATAGCTAGCAAGCCTTAATTAATCTATTTAGGTGCTTTGGCTTTTTCCTTAGGTCTAGAAAAAATGTCTTACTTAATGGCCCGTTTTAGTTTGAACTTTTTCCCTCATTTCTATTTTAATATACACTCCAATTCTCACACTGATTCGCACTATTTATAGTGTTCTCGTGTTACATTCATTCACTCATTTATACTACACTGCATTTACATTGGGTCCAGTATTTACACTTGTTCTTTCTCGCCGCGGTATCGATTGAGCTCTTTCCCTTCTGATTTTTCGTTGATTGATTGATTGATTGTTAATGATTCCGGGCGCATCAGTTGCTACGGTCGTTAGTTCCGTAAGTGTAGTACATGTTTTCCCTTTAGAGGTGGTTGTGATCTTCTCCCGCTGGATGGTAAAATCCGGTGCCAACCTACCGTATCTCCTTCCAGCGGGACACCGCCCCAGCCTGGACAAGCACTAAGTTCCCGACCGATCTCTTGGCATGCGTGGTAGTGTAGTGCATGTAAATGTAAGTGTGTGTAAGTAAGGGGTTAGGATAGGATAAGGAAGAAGAAAGAAAGATTCCGCGCAATTAGGGTACTTGTCCGACATTTGCCTGGCGTTGATCGAAGAAACCACGGAAAACTACCGATCAGAGCTGCCGACCGTTAGAATTCTTCTGCGCGGCTGAATTCGGCCTATCTGACAAGCTAATGGCAAAGATCCTGCCACCATCGGGACTGAGACCTCTCAGTCAGAGACACTGCAGTGCCATAAGTGTCTGCCCTGAGCCCCCTTTCATGGTCCAAGTGTTCATGGAGGTAAGAGTTTTGAGAAGACCCGGATCTCACTCATGTGACCCACAGCGCGGTCGCGTCGGCGTCCTGCGCGGCCAAACCCGCTCCGCCTCCACCGTCTCCGCCTCTGCTGCCTCCGCCTTTGTGTCATATGGCAGCGCCGCCGCCGTCTCGCCGCCGTGATTTATTCCCCCAGCTCCAAAAACGCGCTTTGTGCGCCCGCCGGCTGCGTGAATGGCGCTTTGTGCGCGCGCGCCGTGCGCGCGCGCACTTAACCTGCGCTTTCGGGGAATATTTTCACCTGAATGGAGTTCCAACAGCGGAACGCAATAATGTTATTTTACCACAGAATAAACCTCTTCCATGAAACTCTCCTGCTCTGGACGGTCGCGTTATTCTTTGTCGCTTCGCGCGCGCGGACTGATTGCACTGCGTCATCGCGGGATTCGCGTCGTTCTGGACGCGCGTGCGCATGGGCGTGGCAAGACGACGTGTATTTGAGAACGTGCGATTGAGGACGCGCGGTTAGGGCGCGCAGATGAGGAGGCGCAGCTGTGGGTGTACTTGTAAGGACGCCAGGAACAGAGAACGCGCTAATAGGCATGCTTTGCTGAAGTCCAGCTGATGAGAACGATTGATTGATTAATGATTAATGAGTCAACTTCTAAACACATTACTTTTGTAAGTGTAGTGTATGTTCTTACCGTGTGAGGAGGTGGCGATCTTCCCTCTCTGGATAACGAGATTCGGCGCCGTCTTGCTCGGCTTGCTGGTTTTTTCCAGACCAGGTATTTCCCACCAGCGGGGTACCACCCCAGCCTGACTAAAATCTGAGATCGCGAGAGGAGTGATAGTGTAGTGCATGTGTGTAGAAATGTAAGTACGGGGTGAGTATAGAACAAGGAATAGAAAGGAAACATCGCATGCGGTCCAAAGTGTGGATGTCGGGTGTATTTTTAAAAAAAGACCGCAACGCCCCATCAATGACTAGTGTATCACTGTTCCTTCAACTCTTCCTTCCGCTCTGCCACTGCCACCAGCTCATCTCCAAGCACTCTCAAATCACTACGCTTCGCCCACCCAGTCTCGTGTCTCTCCTCCCCGGTCCACTTTCCTTATTTCTGCCCGCCCAGCTCCTCTCCCCGCCCCGACACGCACCACCTCAACACGCCAGCTTCGCCACGCCACGCCATGCCACGCCTCGTCCCCTCAGGCTCTGTTCCGACCCGTTCGCCCCTTCCACACCTATCCGTCCTGCCCCGCCCCGCCTCGTCTCCATGGGTTTTCCAAAGGGCCCATCTCCACCCCCGGCTCCACACCGCCCGCTTCGCCCCTCCCAGTCCCGCCCCATCCCCTGCCGATCAGCTCCACAAAGCGCGAGCAAGGTCGCAGGCGGTTGAGGGGGGGGGGAGCGGCGCAACCTAATAATGAACTCCGATTTCCTTTTATCCGTTAACAGACCCTTCCGACACGTCCCGTATCACACCGACAGGATTATAATATCCCTTTATCGCGGAGCATTAATCTTGCGTTAGTGAGGGACGCGGTGAGGCGGGACGGCGCGGCGGCAAAGCAGGGCGAGACGTTGGACTGACGGACGTAGCCGGGAAGGTCTCGGTTGTTCATGAGCACTCAATCGAAACGCGCAGGGCGCAAAAGACATCGTGCAGAAATCTATAAGGACCTGAAAACTCTTGGACTCGGGAAGATACGGTCTGCAGAGGGAAAATGGGGGCAAAAGGAGAGGAGAGGCTAAATAGAGGTCACGCTGTAGCTGCCAGCAGAGTTCCCATGGAGTGTAAAAGAAAGGTGTTCAAACAGAACGTATAATCGTTCACTGGAGTCTATGAATAGGGGATATTTTGGGGTAAAAGGTTATTAAAAAATTGTTTCGAGGCAAAAATAATAAGGGATGAGAATATTGATGTTAGCGGTGAAATTTAGATTCTGGTTGCCAGGAGTGAATTATAAAATAAAATATAATGGAGTCACTACCATAGACATAAAATATACAAAAGAAGAAGGGACAAACATTGAAGCAAGATAATATTGAAGTAAAATTATTTTGTAGAAGTGTAAAATTACGTTGAAGTGCTTATTATCTGTGAAAATAACACTGGTCAACAGCCCTTATCAACAATTACTTCGGCATAATTTTCTAGAATGAACAAAACCCCAAAATGTCAATTGAAACATACAAAGTTTTTACTATAAGTTGTAATGTTATAATATGTTGTAATGTTCACCATGTTATCGCAAGAATTATAATTTCTATTTAACACTCACATGCTACTTAAACTATCATTACTACTGTAGCGTCGTGCCACGCTCAAAACAGACAACCACGTGGAAATCGGCGAAGCTTCGCCGGATGTTAAACAAAGGGCGGAGTGATGAAGCACTGTGACTTTCCGTGGACGTAGCGGGCGGGTCAAAAGGGCCTATTTAAGGCCAGGAGAACAATGCCCCAGTCTTCTTGTGCTAGCGGCGTCGGCGACAGGTGAAGCGCGTGTCTGTGCGCGTAGGTGCACTAGGGCGAGGGGCCGGCAATTCATGGTCGTGACTTCCGAGACGCTTACTTGGTCTCAAAGTAGAGCGGCTTCCTACAGGGAACATCGGTGGTATGATGCGTTGTGGTAGCCGTTCTTAAATTATCTCTCCTTGTAGTGAGTCTATTTATTTACATCATTGTGAGCAAGGTAGTTGTTAAATTGACACTACGGTGTAGATTGTTAATAAATCTACTGTTTTACAAACCACTCTCGCCTGTGTTCGATTACACCCGTATGACGCCTCACTACTCAAAGCCAATATTTTATAACCAAAAAAGCATCTTATCTACTTAACACATTTTTATACGCTTTAGAATCCGCAGTATATTTCACTAACACTTTCTATTTAAACTTTTATTATTGTGGGGCTATCGCCCCAAACTCCCATTTTAATAATATAACATCAACCCGTCTATTTTTTCCAAACAAACACTATATCTTAAATATATGAGTATTTTATTAGAAAAAAGAAAACAAATCAACTTACATAATAGCTGAAATTATAGAATTTCAATATTATTAAAAATACTATGGTAGTAATATTAGTGTAACGTCTCTGACTAATGACGTACAACATTCTTATACATCGAGAAAAATCATATGATCATCACTCGTATCATCAAATCTGCTATCTTATCTGAAAATACACACTTACTTTTTATTGAACTGAAGTCAGAGATAATAATCAAGAAGGTCCTTTCACACAACATTTTCACGCATGACCATGCTCATCTGACTTGCCAAATCTACTCATAAGACATCTTCTACTTTTCTTCAAGTCAACTTTCACTTTCTTCTGCATAATTACATACACCCTCGAGACGCAAGCAAACCCTGCTTTGGATACCCTGAATCAACATTCATACTTTCCTCTCGCCGCTTAAATCGTAAATACATCCTGAATTCATAGCTCTCCATTTCGGTCGAACACAAAACTATTTAAAATTACATGAAATGACAAAAAAACATGCAAATCCACGCCAACAAAGTCTTTACAATTTTACAATTCATCAATTTATGAAGTAAATAATGAACTAAATGTGTTATTAGGAGGCTGTTTAATTAATAAATCAAGTCTATACTTGTAATCCATTTCAAACAGCAAGCAAAAATCTTATTTTGTGCTTTGCAAGAGTGTTGTTAGTGTAATTTTAGATGTGAATTGAAATTTAAAATGTGTCGACTTGAAGAAAAATTGTTTCGTAATAGCAAAATATATGAATCACGAGAATAGTGAATTGAATCAGTACACCAAAGAAACCGGTAACACCCTAAACTCCGGATCAATCGTCAATTGAATCATACAAAGTTTTTACTACAAGGTCTTACGGGGTTACAATCTTGCATGAAGTGAATTCCGATGCTATTCATCAACACGTTCAAAGTACTGCAAACAACTGTACTTACAAAATATTGCAATACAAATGCATGTCCAATAAAAGCAATAAGCCAACAATATTTTCATTTTACCTGAACACGATAAGAGTGGTTTAGGTTGCATTAACTTGTTAGAGGCTGTGGTTATGAAGTATACACTCAAGTATTTTTTTTATGATGTGTTACACTGCTACTGATCGTTAATAACATTTAGTTGTACGTGAGGTGGAATAATCTGTGTCAAAGGAAGCCAATATAGGTTGTTTTGAAATCAACATATTGGTTACACTATTGAAAAAAATAGCTTGAAGTTGCTAATTCCCAGATTCGCTTAAACCACTTTTTTCTAAGTTACATCATTAGTATTAGCACTATTCACTAGTATTATTTGAAGTATTAATTTTCTTATTTTATTTAGTTGGTCCATTATTCATTAATAAATTTCATCACCACTTACTACAATACATCAGCACTTTATTGTACATTATTCCCTTCACATTCATTTCTTCATGTGCATTTCAATAGTATCGATGTTGTTGTATCACCTTTCCTCTTCGTCGCACTTTCTGCTGTAGAAAGGTCAACAAACCTGACTAAGATTAATTCTCTCGTGCAGTTTACATACCTTTATTTATAGCGTTCGCAAAAGGTTGCAATGTTTTAGTTCGCTTGAAAATAATTGAATTGCGATAACCGATAGCGCTTCATCTATTATTTCGAATTCCTTGACAGAACACGCACGATTCTGTTCTCCGGCGATGTGCAGTGATGAGCATGAAGAATAAAAGGCACGTGCGCGAGCGGCGGGGAATGAGGCTGCGCGTAAACCAAGGGGGAGCACAGTGGTCTGAGATGGAACAAAAAGAACGCAGAGAGTAAATATATAAACAAACAAATAAACAAACAAACAAATAAATAAATAAATAAATAAATAAATAAATAAATAAATAAATAAATAAATAAATAAATAAAATAGTTAATGCACGACATAATACAGAAAATTATGTTGTAGAGTTAACGTAGTCAGGGACGAGATAAATGGAGGCCTAGACAGCTGTTATGAATCTTCTGCGCATTCGCCGTTTAAGTTTTACACCACGTTAGTGCATCTGCGCATTCGCAGATGGATAGTGCTTTACGTACGAGGTGGCACAAACACTCTATTACCTCAGAATAGCTATTAGTAAACATTATCTCAGAATGTCATTGGATGGCTTTTGAGGAGGTTATGACTGAAGCTATGTGGGTCATTTCATGGAAAATAAGGGGTTGTCAAAACTCGACCTCTCAAAATTAGCTATTTTTTATATTTGTTTCGCCTTAGAGTGAATATGCTTTCTGTGAAATGCAATTATCACCCATTGTTCCATCACAATGAATGGTTAAAATTCTACGCATTCGCATTACACGTCTGTATTGTTTATTGTCTCCTAATTATGTTAAAAGACAGAATTTGATTTTCAAAACGCCGTTTGTTAGAGAATAAATAGATCTATGTTCATACTTCATGTTGATATTTTGCGTTCATTCGTTGTTAATAATCAAGCTCACAACGTTATTAATGTATTAATAATGTATTAATAAGTAATAATTCAAAATGCAATGTTTTCATTCAAACGATAAAAATCAGTGATCAACGACGTATTTTTAAAGGCAATCCTGAAAATTTCAAGACGGACTATAAAACCAAGACCGTTCAAAAATTAAAACTTACTGCGACATGAGCGCGACGCTCCCTCATGCAACGGTGCACCGCGCCGCATCAAATTACACGTTCGTTGAAGTCCCCATGTTGACATTTGCGTCGAATCACAACTTGTCTGGAAGATTCAAATCAAGATGAAATATATTTCAGAGAAATGTTTGTTTCATTAACTGGGAAAACACAATGGAAGCCTTGTGTTCCTGAAACAACACTTTAAATATTGCATTTTGCCTATTCATATAGTTATTTTGGAGAGGAGTTGTGAGACGAGCGTACGCAGCTAATCTCTTCCCTGCACCTTCTACGCCGTCACTAGAGCCTTTGGCATGTCTGATAGCGAACAAAATGCTATTCTGCCAATCGTTATTGTCGTTCGCAATATTTGAGATATTCTTTTTATTTTGTATTATCCTGCGTCTCCATCACTCAAATACATTTTCTTAATTTCGGAAAAATGTTCTTGCAAATATTGAAATAGTTTGTCTACCCCTGGACCGTAACGAGTTAATCTGAAATTATTGACAAAGGTTCGATAAATATTCGTCGTCACTTGTAAATTTGCTCACCTCGGTTTCTTCTTCATTTTCAACAACAGGAATGTTTACAGTCATTTACGATATTTTATTATTATTATTATTATTATTATTATTAATATATTATTTTACAGCTATCACAAATTGAATCACCATTCAGAAGTGCGGAATCATTTTACTCATTTCCTCGGCCACCTTTCTTTTCCTGACTTGATTGGAGTGCTTTTAAAATTGAAAAAGGTCTCTGCACCCCAAAATTCCCCCCATTCCACCTTTTTATTTATTTCGGTATTTTAAATAAAGCTTTTAACGTTCAATTCTTTACTATTCAATACACAGTTGGACCACAATGCTCGCCCAACTTACTTGCCCAAAGGCTAGCGTTTTACTCAAGCAAGCTCCCTAACGCAACGAAATTCGGATGACAACATTCAGATAGTGAGAAAAATGTCATGAACAAAGACTTTTTATTGTTATGCAATACGTCGGGTAAGCGGAAGAAGTCGTTACAAACATTCAGTGTTTAATCTCTTCACAATACAGTAAGCGTTTGTAAAGTATCTGCACAGTTGTGTCTAGCAGGTACAACTTAATATTCTCAACAAAACGTGTGAAGCTAAGCAAATAACTATACGGATATTTTTTATTATTTTTAATGGAAATTATAATTCATTCCATACTATGGCATTATAAACATTTATTTCAAATTGTTTAAATAGTGAGGGTAAATATTTTCTTGGTTGAATGAACACACTCTCAAGCTTACATTTGCATGCGATATTTCAGAAGTGAAAATACAACATCTTAAATTGTAATCACTATCTCTCTGTTGATTTCACGGGAGTGTATTTGCATCTGCAGCCTACCTGAACAGAATATATAGAGGGATGAAAAATGTTTTTACTGCTTATTTTTAGTGATTGATAAAAATACGCAATTTGTAGCAGAAATTGTTTGTATCCCTCGTGATGACTAAGTAGATATTCGACGTCAGTATTTATTGTGCAAAATGTAACTTTTTAAAAGTCAAAAAGAAAAAATACATATGAGTTTGGGAGAGAGATACAAAGCTAACTAGTAGCTAAATTACATAAAAGAAAAGGAGTATTTGTTGAATGAAGATGGGTGAGGACGAGTAACAGAACGAATTATAATTAGCTAGTATTCACTATAGAAGTCGTTTAATACTACCAGATATGCACTAATTTTATTATAAAGAAATTAATACAAATACGATAAGATATATATTATCTGCAACTAAGCACAGCTTGGTGGCAGAAATTTACACAATAATTAAGATGAAGTGAGATGTAATGAAATAATAGTAAATTAAAATTGAATGTATAAAAATGTGGTTTATTTGTAATTTGTATTTGTGTAATTTGTTACACAAAAGCACTCTCCCCACTCCAATACATAACAATGCTCTCCAATGCCTTGCATTGCTTCAAGGCGCTTCATCTCACTGAACTACACGTGACATTTAGATGCTCAAGTTTAAACTAAATATATGTCAATTTATTAAGTTACTTACATCTTATTACTAATTTAATCATTATTAATTACTTATCTAATATAATTTCTTAAGTTACTTACTTCTTATTTTTAAATCTACGGACATTGCAAGGAAGGAATTGTTGCAGAAAATAACTGATCTGACTGATTGCAAGTAACACATTCGATGTTCTACTCGGCGTCTTGTGCGTTTTCTTACCGTGGAGTCCGGAAAGCCTATTGTCGGTCATCGTCGTTTCGGATTGGCTTCAGTTGGGATAAAAAATAAAAAGAGGAAAAGTTTGCAAGAAAAATGCTGAAACGAAATGAAAAATTATCAATTTTTTGATATATTTTTAAAGGTTAAAATATAAAATGTCACTCTTCCAGCACGGACTGGAGGACATCAAGGTGAACAGCTTCCGTTCTGTTTTATAAGGCTTATTTCCCCGCAAGAAGACGTTGCACGCTTGTCGCTACATACCCGAAAGAGATGTGCCTCTTTTTGAGCGTTTAGCATCACCCGCTCCACTGTGGAGAAGTGTTTCTCGGGTGGAAGGTACGCAATGATTCGACACTGCGCTGGGTGTGACGTGTATGGCATGCCTCCTCTATTTTGAAACGAAGTAACTTTTGAGTAATTCAATTTTGAGTATTTCCATGATAATCAATATATTTACTACAGAACAACTGCATTTGGGTACTAAATACCACTGCGAACAATTACTGTCTTGATGCTGCTAACGGATGAGTTAGCTCACGGCCAAAAACACTGTTGCCTCTACAGCGACGCGGAAGTAAGGTTCGAGTTCCGAGGGTGGTGGAGTTTCAATAATAAAAGAGAGCTATATTAATAACATAGATCTATGTTGAATTCAGATACTGTCTGGAGTAGAAATCTAGCCACTGGGTGCTTTGATCGGTCGTTTTCCATATTTTGTCCAATCAATCATTCGATGGCATTCGAAGACTTCTCTAACAAATGGATCACGAATCGATCGCAATCTTTCCTTCCTCAACTTTGTTCCCTCCTCAGCTTAAACACTCACATGCACTTACATAAATAGTGGAGCAGCTTGTCCCGGCTGTGGTGTTTCCCCTCTGACGAACACACGTGGAAGGTGAGTTTTCCGCAATGCGTATAGATCAGCGCCGGATATCACGCTCTGGAGGGGAAGGAACGTCAACACCACCCCTTCGATATGGCATTTACTATACTTACGGGACCAATCATCACAGGAGTTGATGCTCACGGAAACACCAATCAATTGGTGCGCCGAGGACGGCAGCCATCCCCGCTGGCGCGTGTTTGGGCGCATCCACCCACTGCTCAAAGTGGGGACGCAGAGCCGATCCCCTCGCCTCATTCGCCCTCCCGCTCTCAGATAAATGTGACGGCTGTCATGTTTGGACAGCTAATGCTTTCAGCGGGAAACAATCCCCGCGCGTGATGGAGCGGCGTCGAGGCGCTCCAGAGGCGGCAGCGATAAGCGGCCTCGGGGGCGGGGGATGTAATGGATGGAATGCGCATCGCACAGAGCATTTATTCGACAGATTGGATATCGTGTACTCCTCGTGATTCTGATTATTGGAAAGGTGCGGAGCAGAAGTATTTGAATCCACATTGGTTTGCTAACGGAATTGCACTGTAAACTTTCTTGCAGTACAATACAGTAGGAACCGGTAATCCGAACTAATTGGGGTGTAGTCCGTTCGGATTCGCAAATGTTCCGATTATCCGAAAAAAGGTACCGCACATATACAAATACATTTATAGAATTACCAGACAATGCAACGTAGCACGTGATGTGAGAAAACGGCAACTAGCATGATCGGCAACTATCGCATCATCCATATTGTGATAGTAAATCGCGGTTATCAGGGAACGTTCAAACCACTCTTGATGACTTAAAGAAGATTAAATTTTACTAATGGGTGGGTTTTAAAAAAAGACTGCATATTTCAATCTGTATTAATGCATTATTCAAACTATTACCTAGGATTGATTATTGTATTATATCGGGTTTCCTGGCGAACTAACTACTATTGTCATTAGTTTCGTAAGGATAGTGTGTGTTTCTTGTCACGAAATGTGGCAGATGGAGATCCGGCGTCGATGTGATTTACACGTCCGCTCGCGGGCTTTTCCCCAACCAGCGGGGCACCGGTCAAGTCGGGAGAACCGGTCTCACTGCATGTGTAGTAGTGTAACGCAAGTGTAGTGTAAGTAGAAGTAAAGGGTGGGAATAGAACAAAGGAGAGGAAAGAAAGATAGCGTACTTATCTGTTGCCCGTTCTTAGGGAACTGCACCGGCATTCTCCTGATGTTACTAAGTATTAAGTAAAATAATTAAAAAAATCTTTAAATTTTTCACTTTAAATTAAACTTCTAAAGATTCTAAATTCACGCCACATGCGTCTGCTCTTGCAAGCATATCCCGTTGTTCTGCCGCTTCCCAAATGAAACGTTATTTTCCCCATTATTTACATTTTGCTCGTCTGCTTTGTCCATCGCAGCGCTTTCGACAATCCTTAAACATATGTCAAGATTGGCACCGAAATACTGAAATGGGTTTCTTCTTGCCTCTGCTGTGACGTATCATCGTCTGTTGTTCACATGTTTCTTTGAAAGCCGTATTCTCATTGGCTGGATGTCCAGAACTTGAGAATTACATTATTTTTAACTAAATAAATATTCTTCGCACAAAATAAATAGGTTTCTTCCCTTTTAATGACCATATTAAAAATACAGTTTATATTTTTTGTATTAATTTACGTGGAAAATTTGTTTTCACGTCACACATTTTTTGCAAATTTCAAGAACAAAAATTCACCTGAGATATAAATAGTTTATCTCACACATAACAACTTAACTTACATCCTCTTTAATTAATAACGTTGATACGAAATAATTATTTCATTACATTTACTGAACTGGCACTAGTACGCCATAGTTGTCCGTTTATTTACGACGTTTTTGAATTGAATGGTAGGAAAGGATAGTAGGAATAATTTTTACAAAAACTCATTGAGACTTAACGATTCCATTATTATGAAGGTCTCATGGTCAACCCTTCAGTAAAATCAGAATAAATCTGTAGATCTGTTTGTAAAACAAACAAATATTTTTTACGCATGAAAAATAATAATGAAAAAAAGGCCGTACTCTAAATTATGATCAACAAAACACTACATTTCAATGAAAATATCATCGAATCTGATTTCGAGATTACCCCGGAAAAGCAGGCAAAGATACCAATGTCCATAGGTGATTGTATTAAAAAGGCAGTTCTTTTGAAATCACAGACAGCCTCTTCAATGTTATTTATATCAAAAAGTGCAACAAAATAAACCGATTACACTACTAGATCATTTACGAATTCCTGGAGAAATGTCAACTGCTGAAGGAGAACATTCTTAATTTCCTATCCGGTTGATGGGTGCTAAAGCATTGTATTTTCCCCATTTTTAAATCCTTTTGCAGCACTTTGCGTGGCCTGGGCTACGTGCGAAAGTCGTTACTGACGACTCGTTGACGTTGGGGACTGGGACATTCACACCAGCGGCGCTTCCTGCCCATCTCCGTTGCGGACACCAAGCAGTCGGCGCTGTAGCAAATTTGAATTGAATTGGTGATTATATTACGTGGCATTCTCCGTCCGACAATGGAGTGAGGTAGCCAGAGCTTTGCTGTGCGACCCTGTCAGATCTGTTGCGACAAAACCGTTACTTCGCCGTTCGCCACTCCAATAAACGGAGTGGCGGAGAGTCACGAGTCGCACAGCAACATTATTAAATTATAAACTAGCGAAGTGAACCACACAAGTGCTTCTGATCAACAGTGCATCGAAACAATTCCGGTGAAGGGCGACACAGTGCTAATCAGTGTAGTGAATGGCATGCAGCTACGACCCTCCAACAAGCGAAGTTGTAAGAGCTACAATGGAAAATTTCATCCCAGACAATCCAAATCAATTCACCGAACATGAAATGGAGGTGACGATGGTGCACACCACCAACCAAATTAACACACCCGGCGCTGATGGCCCGGAACCGCTTCAACTCAGCCAACCGTGAACCGTTCAGCTACCAGACTAAGACACCACAGGTTCTAGAAAAAGGTCAGTAATAAACAATCATATACAGCGTGAACCCCAAAACTTTAGTAGCAATCACGATAGTTACAGTGATACAAATACAAAATCTTACTCTATACTAATTAATGTGCCGGTCAAAAATAAGTTCGGACCTGTATGTGAACTTGATAAGCAAATAACTGAAAATAGATTCACTTGTATAACGAACTTCCTAGTGAACAGAGTGACAACCCCAGTAAAATACCACTCATAGTAGCAGATTTATTAATTATGTTTTCATCAAACAAAAATCTTAAGTCACCTCAAATTTCATTACAGATCATAAAACAATCAAATTAAAATAAGCGCAAACTCACCTACAGATTTCCGAATTTTAATTAGGTATCTAATCCACACCCATCAAAGTTTTCATTCCTTCGAAGACCCGCTGAATAAAAATTTGTAGTGTTCAAGAATATCGATCAATTCATTACTGATCAAGAAATATATCAAGACGTAAAACAAAGCTTTCCATCACTAATAAAAATCACCAGACTTTACAAAGAAAATAAACCTATTCCAGTAGTTGCAGCTGTATTTACGGGACAAGATCCCATAAACAATATTTTAGCCATTAAACAAATTTGTAACCACAGAGTAAAAGCATAAGTAAGGAAAAAACCTCAAGGTCCCTTACAATGCCAGCAGTGTCTGTATTATGGCCATACAAAGAATAATTACAACCACTCAATTAGCTGCGCGTATTGTTCGAGTAATCACTACTCAGTAACTTGCCCTAATCGCGATGAAGTACCAAAATGTCGTAACTGCCAAGGCAGCCACCTGTCCGATAATCCTGGTTCCAGTTGCCCTTACCTAAAACAATACGTTGAAAATAAAAAAAACTGTCAACCGAAAGAAATCCAAAACCAGAAACCCAACCTTTTCCATCACAGCCACTCCACCTCAAACAAATTCCCATTCCTTCTTCTTCCCCAAACACCAATTCTCAACAACCTCACTCCTATAAGTATTACCACATCCCAGCCCCGCCCAAATCCTATCTACAAATCAAATCCAACCATCCTTCCGAAGAACCAAACTACAGCTATCCCATTATAAATACAATAATTAATGCAATCACTTCCTATATAATCAGTGCTATAAACACACTAATACGCTCCAGAATAAACTCAATTCAAAATTAATTCTCCGCCTATATTAATAGAAATAATGGCAATACAACGCCTTAAAGATTTTACTCTCGTCAATGCTGACTGCCAAACAAATACACAAACAGAACTAACACACTTCTTAAATTCACACCGTGTAGATATAATTTGCAAAACAGAAACCCACATGAAGAAAAAAAAATGATAAAATGTATATACCAAACTATTCAATTCACAGAGCCGACCGAAACATAAGCAAAGGAGGAGTGCTAATAGCCATCAAAAAAAATATTTAACATTACCTAATACTACCACGTACTAGTAATATAGAAACAGTTGCCATTAACTTTGAAATGAAAAATACCATATGGACTATACTTGCAGCATACAATCCTCCAAATTATAAATTAGATCTCAATAAATTAACTAACTATTCCAATTAAATAATATCATACTTTTTGGGGATATCAATGCCAAAAATACCAACTGGGATGTTTGAACACCAACGCTAATGGGAAAATATTAGCTTATATAGTAAATCGCACTGATCTCAAAATAATTTCATCTCCGGACCCTTCATACTACCACCGTGATCGTTTAAGAAATTCCGATATCCTAAATGTCGGAATAACTAACACTAAAATAAAACTACATACATTTCTTCAAACTCTACTTGGATCACACTCCGGTCTTGATAACTACACAACAAATACCCCTACTGCACGCCCGAGTACCAAACCCAAACATGGTAAAAGTTGCCTCTAAAAAAATTCATAACAAAACTAGCTCAACAATACCTAAATTCAAAATTCTCTAACCTACTAGAAATAGAGCGATCAATCAACCAACTAATAACCATAATGCTTACCTCAATTAAAAAGACCGAATTAAAACCAAAAAGTACCCACAACGATAAACAACATAAACTTCCCTCAGAAATAGTGAAACTGATACAAATAAAAAACACAACCTGCAGACTGTGGTCACAGCTAAGAACTCCAGGACAAAAACTAGAACTTAACATACTAATAAACATTGTATGTAAATCGATCAAAAACGTCAACAATCAGCAATCACTGAACACTAATAACAAAACCATATGACAAATCAGTAACAAAATATTAAGAATAAAGAATAACATCTTCCCAATAGACACCCCAACAGGAAAAGTGTATAGGCCTGTCGAGAAAGCCGAAGAGTTAGTAAATTAGTTTGCATCAACATTCACTCTAAATAATATTAAACCGCACCCTAGTCATATCACAATCAGTAAAACAGCAAACGAACAGACATACGGTCCACATCATAAAATACACTTCACATCATCTAAAGAAATAAATTAAATCATCAAATCACTACCAGTCAAGAAAGCCCCTGGACATGATAAAATTGAAAATTTAATATTAAAAAACTTCCCCAAACAGCCATTGCATAGCTAACCAATATATTCAAATCATGTCTGAGACTACTTTACTTTCCGCAAGTATAAAAACATCATGATGACAACAATCATTCTTCCGGTGCAAAAACCAAACAAGAATGCATCTCTAACCAATAGTTACCGCCCAATCAGTTTTCTTCCCACCCTATCTAACTACTAGAAAAAATTATATTGAAACGATTTAAAGCATACCTCCATACACAAAGGCCTTACCTATGGAACAAATGAGATTCACCGAAAAAATGTACACCAACTTCTCAGAATCACTGAAAACATCTATACGGCATTTTAAAAACACTACCACACAATAATAATATTTCTTGACATTTTTGAGGCCTTTGATAGAACATGACACCAAGCTTTAAATTACGAAATAAAAAAATAGGCACTCCACATTATCTTACTCAAATCATTTCCAGCTTCCTCGACAATTCCTCGTTTGCCGTTACAGACGATATCCATCATTCTAATCCAAAAGCAGTCAAGGCAGGCCTTTCCCAAGGTTCACCGTTATCTCCCTCTCTTTATAACTTGTACATAACCGACCGACCAAAACATAGCAATATAAAAACCGCCTAATTTGCAGATGACACCGCTATATATTCTTAAGGTCCCTGCATAAACACAATAAAAAACAATCTACTGTTATACCTGCACCAAATCGACAGCTGGGCAACCAAAAACAAAATTAAGATCTACCCGTCAAAAACTGCAGCCAAAATATTTTCCTTAAACAGTTACATCCCCCACCTCCCTTACAATTGAACAAGAACCCGTGCAATGGCCCCCTCATAACAAACCCCTTAAAATACCTAGCCATTTTCTTAGATACCCGACTGAGTTGGAAAAATCACATCGGCAACAAAGTTATACAAGCAAAATTTAAATGACACCAACTAAAACCAATAATAATAAATAGATCTGCTAAATTACCGCATAATACCGCCTTATTGATTTGCAAACTATCATTTGACCCTTACTTTTGTTGGTATGCCCAGTATGGGTCAGTGCAGTCAAATCGTATACCAAAAAACTTCCAAAAGACCAGTTCCTCAGGATAAAAAACCACATTATTTTTTTATCCACCCACGTCTTCCACAACATTCCAAATATACCCAATCCAATCCCTCTAAGACTCTGCCAAAACCCAATCCACAGAACCCGCATCAAAAACAAATTTCCGTTTCATACATTCCTCAATAAATTTTCAGATCTCGACCTAAACTAGAGTTCTCATATAAAGATACCTCTACCACTCTTGTAGTTTTTTGTAATTGTGTAGTTGTATTTTAAGATTAGTTGTATCCATTTTCAATGGAATAATACGCATTGGACACTATCCTTCGCAGTGGAAACTGGCACAATTAATTGTGAATTGCAAAACCAGTAAACAGCTACAAGATGTTCCTCGACAGACCCAATAAGTTGTATTGCCTCGTTGTCTATTAGTATTTCGAAAAAACTACTACTATATTCGCATATATCTGTTATTAAAGGAAATGACGCAATTCCAGACCTCAGTTTCGGTTTAGAAATCGTGGATTCTACAATGAATCAAACAATTCACAGAACTATATGCGACACCATCAACGAGCTCTTAGAAAATGAAAAATGGTATTGTTCCGCCTTGTTTTTAGATATTGCGCAGCGTTCGACAAAGTGTGGCATCAAATGCTTTGTTTATATAAAATCAAGCAAATGTCTGGCCGCACCATAACTATAAATACATATCCTTCCAATCCTTTATTTCAGATCGATTTTCAAAATAAAATTCGGAGATGAAATAAACCGTTTCATCCAATATTATCATTGTGCACAGGGGAAGCATCCTTGACCAGTGCTGTATACGCTGTACACCTGCTGACTTACCTCAGTCCCCAGTTCACCACTGCAACATAACGCAAATGACACAGGCCTGTTAGCTTCGCACGAAAACCAAAACGGCCTACAAGAACATTGAAAGAACACCTCTAACACTATAAACAGAATGTGTAAACTAAGAGAAAAGAATGAATGACAACAAAAGGTCCAAATGTATAACGATTTACCTCAGGACGAAAGCAAGAAATACAAGAATAGGAAATAAACGAAACTAATCGAAACGTAGACACCATCAAATATCTCGGACTACAATCTTCGACAAAAAGCTAACCTGAGAAACATATTTGATTAAAAGAAAGGAAGCAGAACTGAAAAGTAAACAATGATTGGTTAGTCAGGAAGAAAATCTTGCTTAAGTCTAGAAAACAAAAATTTTACTTTACAAAACAACTACTCAGACCTATCTGGTCTTATGGAATTGAACTCTGGGAACAGCTTCACATCAAATATAGAAGATAATTCAAAAGATTCAATCCAAATGGTCTCCTAGATTATTAAGCAATGCTCCTCTGGTATGTAAATCAAACGCCGACTCACATAGAATCTCAATAACCACCACTGTTTACAAGAGGAAAATCACTCTCAAATCCACAAATACCAACAGAGACTGCGAAAATCATATTAATCATCTGGCCATAAAAATCTTAGATAACAGCACAATGACAAAGAAAGATTGAAAAGAGTACTCCGTGCTTAATCTGGACCAGCAGATAAAATAATATTTTCTTTTAAATAATGTTACTTGTAGATATAATTTTTTGTCACATGCCGTTGCACTATTGTATTTGTTTTGGTTATTGTGTTATTGTATTCAATTGATTGTTTTATTGTTGTTCTGTTTTGTTTGTTTTCTCTCTCTGAATTGGACAATTAGTTTAAAAACCATGTTTTTAGAAAAAACCAGACACTTAGATGGTTTCCTTTACGTGTCAATAATGTATGTACAATTGGTATTGCCGAAGTTCGAGTAGAAAAATTGCAAAATAAACAGATTTAGAAAAAACAAAGATTAGTTTGTAAGTTTATTGTACATAAATTTAAGTATGAGTAAGCAACTGTCAACAAATTGTAATTTTTAACACATATTGTAATAATTAATCTCAAAAAGAAAATTAATTTTAAGAAATAACTTACGTAGCGAACTTTCGGCCATCTTTACCGTCTCGGGCTCACTCTCCGCTCTGACTGACCTACGCTCCTTTCACCAACTAGCGGAGAAAGGAAGAATTTTTGGGCGACGAGACAGGGCGATTTGAATTTCAACTCAGAGGTGGTCATTTCAAATGAATCAGTGTATTATTGATTTCCCTTGTGCTATGAAAAGGTTTTGTATTGTTCGAGAAGAAAAGGAACAACGTTATCACGGAAAAGTGTGATTTATCCTCCATAAATGACTTTGCTCCAGTAAACACAACTCATAACCCGACAGTATGTGTTTTACGCTCACAATTCTAGTTCCTCCCTCAAATAAAAGCATATTGTACCATTGAAGGTGCTTTGCAAACTATAATTAGTTTAGAAAGTGGATAATTCATATAAGTTATGAAGAGGATAAAATAATCAGTATCAATTAATTCTTTGCTCCTTATATTGAACATCGTGTTTCATGGCATTATAAAGAGATGGATTAGTACATTATTAACTGCTTTAATTCGCTGATTACTTGGATTCTACAATCATCTTCTGCTCATAAGTTTGGCCACCCAATTCGTGGCATTTTGTTTTCCTTTTTAGAGTAGTTACTTTGAGGTTTCTTTGGTATATTACACCATGAATTTAACATCTATTTATATTTTTATTCCATCGTCATTTATCCGTGATAACAGACATTAGCTCGTACCGCCAAGAGTACAATTACCTTTTGTACTTAAAGTCCACTATTTTGAATAGATCAGCCTTCAGTTTACTACTCATGTACTAATCCACTTGATTACAAAGATGAAGTCATACGAAGTAGAATCTGGTAATATAAAAATTATTTCATTCCTCGAAGCTGAATATATTTGTTTCCAAACACGTGTCATCTGTTCTAATTATCAACAACTGGCTGATAATACGCCCATTTAACCTAATTTTATTCTGAAAATGAAAAATTAATTTTTATTAAGCCACAAATAAGATTTGTCGAATAAAGAAGAAAAGGCATCAATCTATCAATTATATTACAAATTTACAATGCACACAGAAATTTGAAAAAAAAAACACTTCAGCCTTAGTCATCTAGGAGATGTCTATAGGTTTGTTAATTACAAGAAAAGTCTAAAATCAATAAAAAAATGTTCATTTTTGTCTGAAAACTGTAAATATTTGGCTCTGTTATTCTCCTTCCGTCATACTGCGCGAATTCTCGTACTCACACGTGTTACACTATGCATCACTGCCGTCATCAATGGCAAGGCTTCAAGGAAGAGGCCATCTATTATTATTAATTATTATATATCTATTATTATTATTTGATTATTTTATGTTCTTGGTATGTAATGCGACCTGTAATGTTTGTACCTGTATACTCGATATGTTTCCACAACTTCATCGGACACGTCGCCAGGAGAAAAGTCCGCCGGAAGAGAATCCAACCGCAACAGACAATTTGTGATTGGAGCATGTTGTTAGCAGAAACTTCGCCCATCTTCCTGAACTTTGACCACCGCCGATTTTAGTCTCCCAGACCTCTGGTCATCCAAACTTTACTCTCCTCCCCTCTGCCTCCGCGGTCCATGACGCAGATGTTTAACTTCCATTTGTATAATACTGTAAGAGCAAAGCTCCCAGAACTTACAACACAATGTATTGGTTTATTGAACGAGGCGTTTACGCCGTCATTAAACGCAGTAAAACTTCATCTTATGCTTTATTCAACGGTAAAGGAACCATCCTCAGCCTATCCTTGAGTCATCACTGAATCGCAGCTAAACTTTAATCTCGTTATATGTTACCGGCGTTATTTATGAACGAATGTGTTCTTTAAAATATTCAGTTCTTTTGCAGTGTTATACAGGAGTTATTTTATAAGTTGTACTTGAGGGCTTGTGTGTGCTACTTTCTAAAAAATAAACATTTGTATGGTTTTGTTCATGAAGCAATTTAGTTGTAGCAAGGCCACCAATTTATGAACTTGCTAATGATTATTTGACAAAATAAATTAAAGTAAGTGACAGCAAGAAGGGAAAAGAAGAAAAAGTGTTTACAATCACAAAATAAAAAATCAAAGAAAAGTACTATCAAAAGAAATAAAAGAACAGTGGTAGATCAATTTTAAAAAGTTAATTCGAAACTTTCAGCACAATTAGTAAATATGATGTTGCTATGTAGTAATAACAAAACAGAAAAGTATGGGTATAAATGAAGGTATTTAAGTTTTACTCTTATACATAAAGGTCTTTATTGTTTTATACATTTAAAATCATACTAAAATCACTCTTTGTTTGTCTTTAATGATCCGATAGGATTCATGTATCGGTACCTCGTGTCAGCTAAGATCCTCTATGTTTTATGTTTGTCGATATAGGTGCATTTCCGAGGTTTGAAAGATAAATACCACAGTAGGGAGGCGTATGTATCAATTCCTATGTCCGATGTCAATAAAGCGCCCTTCTTCCATTGTTCTCATTCAAACAGTTGTTAAATTAAGGAAATGGAAAAAAGATTTGGCAAATGAGTCAGGAGAACAGAAATAGACGATATTATTCGTCAAGCTAACTCCAGGAAACATCGGTAAAAGGGAAAATGTTTCCAAAACAGGTCAAACATATTGTAATACGAAATCTTGGAAAAATTACACCCATTTAAGAATTGCGAACATTGTTGAGGAAATGAATCAAAAAACCCACACATATTTCGTGTTTTCGTTCAAACATGTCGGTTACGGTACTTCCAAATGTTGATATTTTTGTGTTTAGCACATGGTAAGATATGTAATGTAATAATGAAATCAAATAAAAACATGTATATGAAAAATCTTTTGTGCATTTTCTATGGATTCTAATTTGTACTGAATTAAGTCTTACTTGCAGTTATAAGAAGAACAAATTATCAGGGGAAGATCCAGCCGATTATTATTTGACGCGGATACAAATCATCATGCATATATTTTTGTTAGTCTAATAAACATGTGGTTATTTATTTGTAGTATAATATGAAAACTGTCCAATGTTTTTTTAATAATCACATAATTTCTAACAAATTTTAATATTAGAATTCAATTGTGCAAATAACGGAAGGTAACAAACGAAAACTCTTTCGGCCGGAGGGTGAGGACATGACGCGCATTCCTCCTGCCCCTCCCTGGGATCCGCCTCTGAAAGTATACGTATGTCTCGTACTGGAATATACAACCTCCGATGATTTTAGCAATCGCATAAGGCAATCGTGGAATATTTTTTTCAATCTACGCCCCGTGAAAACTTTCCGCGTTTCTAATTCTGGATTGTGCTTTCCAGCGATCATAATCCTTGTGGACTCCTTGGACGAAAATAGCAACTGCAGCGTCTCTCTTCTTTGAAGTGGCTGCGGGCGGCACGTCATCGCCCCCGCCCGTCGCCACCAGACCGCTTCTTCTGCACGCGGCTTCTTGCGCGTCCCGAGTAGCTCATTGGCGCGCGTTTTACCAACAGCCGAGGTAAAGTTGAGAGTAGTTACCCGAGAGTAAACATTTCTCCAAGATAGTAACTCTCGTAGTAATATGAAGCGTTTCACCATGCTTCTAGGGGCTTATTTTACTCAGTAGAATACACTCATCGCGATTTTACTCGCAATATCCAGCTGAGAACACAATATTTGAGAGGCGGTTCAAGAGCGCTGTGAGCGAGAATGACCTTGGAACCAATGCGGACCAACGTGAACCTTTGATAATTCCTTATACTTCTATCATTTCATATTTCCAGTTTTCCGATTCTTGGCGTATATTCTGGTGCTATGTTATGGTGGTTTGATAGCATGTTTATTTCCTGTTTCTGTATCTTCATTTCTAATAAATTATTCATTCTTATTCTCTGAGACGAGTATTATTTTGTTAGCAATGCAGAAAAATCTAATTTTCCAGTTCGTTTACCGATGGCGGTGCAAATGAATTTTCTATACTAGGGAACGAAATGTTTAGTTTTTCCAAATGTTGCTTGATCTCCGTGTGTTGTTTTAATTTTATTATTATATATTATTTTTTATTTTTTAAACTTTTATCACCTTTCAAATATTTGTGCGTTAAAATGTGGAAAGTGATTCTGGGAACTCAGAAAACGTGCCAAATGATTTCCCCCATACGTTCAATACATTTTACGAATTAAATAAAATGAATATTTCTTAGTACTTGTAAGTTTCCTTGTAGTTATATTTTCCATCTGTTGTCGTATTCGGTATCGTTACTACCATATTCGTATATACATGTGGACAAAAAGAACTTAGAAGGTCTCTATCAGTTTACAGTGATGAAGTAAAACCAGTTGTGGTCAAACAAATTCCATACCAAAAATCTCGATACCTCTTATTAAAACTAATATCCATTATCTCTCGCACCCTTTGTCTTCGCACTAGTGGATAATATTCCGAATCATTGTTGGACGTCTTCAAATACTATCATTCTGTAATCGTCAAAGCACCGTAACAAAACTCGCGAGGTACATGTACGTTGAACTGAATTTAACTTCGCGTACTTTACCCGACGATTTTTGGCACGGTGTAACGTTTACTCTGCGAACTTACCTCTCGTGAAAGATATTCTACACTCGAGTAAAGTGTTGCGTGAAACGCTCCAAGAATTACTCTCGAGTAAACATGATTTACTCCAGAGTAAACTCTTACTCTTTGTTTGGTGAAACCGGCCCTGAGCCCTTTCGAGGGGCGCAGAGGAGTCGTGGGAATTAAAACGCCGTTTTATCAGACCGCTTAGTAAACTTTTATTCTCGTTATGCGACAAAGTTTCGCAATTTAATTTATTTACAAGCGTGCCTTTCTTTGACGTAGCCTCGCGTCCGCGCGTACAATGACAGTCCCCGAGACAAGTATTACCTGACGAGAATAAAAAGGAAAGAGATTCCTGGACCAAGAATGTAGTTAACAAACAAAATGTCATCCGAGAGCAAACAATGGACCATCTCTTCGGTACATTAAAATGACACAAAACAAAAATAAAAATAACGCGCCGCATTTATGATATTAAAGAAAACAAAAGGACGCAAAAAAACAGATATAAGATGGCGCGGCGAGGCCGGGATGTCTTGGCGGGAAGGCTACCGTCATTTGTCGGGAACGCGACGGCCATTACGGGCAATATGACCACGGGCTCTCGGCGGCTGCGGTAGCGACCCGCGCGCTCTGCCGGGACGAGAATGAACCACAAAACAAACAACCATCGCTGTCTGAATAAACAATATCCTCTTTTCGATCGTGCGGCTCATTGTGTGCCGCCATTACGCATTCAAATCAGACTTTGCCGGGTAATTATATTCAAGCGGCACGAGTGTTTCTTTGAAATTTCATTACGTTCCTCTGAAGCGGCATATTTCTGTTTTTAAATAGCGTGATTTCTAGATGAACTTATGCTAGTTTCCGAGTAAGCGACATGCGTTTTATCACGTGCGAGGTGCGTATCTTGCATTTACAACTGCGGAGATTCCGAGTGCTTTTTATGGAGAAGACGGGAGATTCGGAGTTCTGGGAATACTTATTCGGTGCTGCTTCTGCATTGTATGTTTTTACAGCGTAGCTTGGTTCTGTGTTTTGTTGTACGTTCTAAGCATAGTTCATCTCTCGTTTCATTTTTTCCCGCCCTGAATTGCCAGTTGGTTCCGACTTGAAGAGTGGTTGCGATTTCAGGCCCAATTTGAAGAGTTTCCACATCAATGCAAATAATCACTTTATTTCGAAAGACAGTCATGCATGATTTTCAATTTCCTTAATCAAACTACGGGATTGAAACTCTATTTGACTTTTTTCTCCAAGCATTTTCCAGTATATCTTTTAATAAATGAAAAGCATCCTCTTCACTTCCTGACTGCTCATTTTTGAGTCTGTAACTCCTACAATACCTGATTACCGGAGTCGTGTCACCCCTAGTTCCGGTATGTTTCCTCCTCTGACATATAGAGTACCAGTTAATCAGCCGTACAACGGGACCTGACGGGACAAATGAGAAACTACTTAGCTAGGTCATACGTCTCATATTCTACTTAACTGTCACTCATATGCCAGGGGTACTTCATTGCCGGAGAGGCATAAAGAATCAGTAGGTAAGACAGCCAACGTGGTTTTATTTGTACTGCAGATGTGGCAAAGGAATAAATCTACTTTTGAATTATCATTTGTGACAAATGTTTAGTTTTTTAGATGAATACGATAAAAATAGAACTTGCAATACGAGTATTATTGGCTACTGTTAGAAAATAAAGAAAAATAAATTGTAATTCACGTACTCCAAGAGCCCACGTATTTTGCGATAAACGAAACAAAATTTGGTATGTGCTACGAAGAAAACAGGAGAAAAAGAAGCATTTTAGACATAAGATTTCAATGTTTCATTCAGATGAGTCGTCGATAAGAACTTCTAATAAATGTGTTTCGCTGCCGAACAAAAATGACGCCTTGCGTAGCAACGCCAAATACTTTCTCGCCAACACGAACTAGATGACTCAGGGATGACAAAAATGAGTATATTAAAGGAAAGAGTAAAATAAATCTAATAAAGAGAATTTAACAACAAATATAAAGCAACTACAAATCCGTTTCTACGAACTTAAAAATAGTTCAGCAGAAAACAGGTCATATACATTTCCTTCTTTCAAATCAGAAATAAAACACTCGCTTAACTTACTTTGTTGTTTTTCTTTACACGTACTAGGTAGACGATAAGTGAACTTCCTGAAAATCAAAGTATCATATGAGTGCACGATAACGAGCCAAGGCGTTGGGCAGTCTGCCCTGTTTGCGCAGGAATTGCTGCGAAACTGCAAGAACTTAGCTAGAGGGGTCTTCCCAGTCGGACGCGGCCTTGAGACTACCCGCGGTCACGTGGCGGAACATTTATGCTACGGGGATACTCGTGGTGAAGGCAAATTAAATTTATGATGTTT
>BOPP01000213.1:517821-533633 GCA_017312745.1 Gryllus bimaculatus
CAAGATATCCTCTTTATATTAATAAAGTTATACGAAATAATATTTCCATACATTACTGAACTGCACTAGAACGCCATATTGCCCGTTATTTACGACTTTTTTGAATTGAAATGGTAGAAAAGGATAGTAGCGTAATAATTTTTAACAAAAACTCAATTTGAGCACTTAACGATCCAATGATTGTGAAGGTCTCGTGTCCCACCCTTCAGCTAAAATCCAGAATAAATCTGTAGATCTGTTTGTTAAAACAAACCAAATATTTTTTACGCCACGAAAAAATTAATAATAAAAAGGCCGTACTCTAAATTAATGATCAACAAAACACTACATTTTCCAATGAAAATATTCATCGAATCCTGAATTTCGAGATTACCCCAAAAGCAGGCAAAGATACCAAATGTCATAGGTTTATTGTATTAAAAAGGCAGTTCTTGAAATCACAGACAGCCTCTTGAATGTTATTTAACTATCAAAAAGTGCAACAAAATAAAACCGAATAACACTACTTAATCATTTAGGAATTCCTGGAGAAATGTAACTGCTGAAGGAGAAACATCTTAATTTCCTATCCGGTTGATGTGTGCTAAAGCATTGTATTTTTCCCATTTTTAAACTTTGCAACCCTTTTGCTGGCCTGGGCTAGGTCGAAAGTCGTACTCGGACGACCGTTGACGTTGGGGCTGGGACAGTTCAACACAGCGCGCTTCCCTGCCCATCTCCGTGGGACACTCAAGAGCTCGCGCTGTAAGTGCAAATTCGAATTGAATGGTATTATATTACGTGCATTTCTCAGCGTCCGACATGGATGAGGTAGCCAAGCTTGCTGTCGACCTGTCAGATCTGTGCGACCAAACCGTTACGTTCCGCCGTTCTCTCACTCCAATAAACGATTGGCGGGAGAGTCCACGAGTCGCCATTGCAACATTATTAAATTATACGAACTAGCGAAGCTGAACCACACAAGTGATTTCCTGATCAACATGCATCGAAACAATTCCGTGAAGGCGACACAGTGTCTAATCATGAGTGAATGCAATGCTGCTACACCCTCCAACAAGCGAAGTTTGTAAGACTACAATGGAAAATTTCATCCCAACAATCAAATCATATCACCGAACATGAAAAATGGAGTTGACGAATGTGCACTAGACAGCACCAACCCAAATTAACACACCGGCGCGATGCCCGGAACCGCTTCAACTCAGCCACCGTGACCGCTTTCAGACTACCAGACTAAGACACCAACAGGTTCTAGAAAAAGGTCAGTGACAAAACAAGCATTACAGCGGAACCCAAAAATTTAGTGCAATGCACGAAGTACAGTGATACAAATACAAAAATTGCTCTCTACTAATTAATGTGCCGGTCAAAAATAAGTTCGGAACCTGTTGTGAACTTGATAAGCAAACAACTGAAAAAAGATTCACTTGTTATAAGCGAAACTTCCTAAGTGAACATAGTGAAAACCCCCGAAATAATACCACCAATCAAGTCGCAGATGTATAATTAATGTTTTCAAAATCAAAGAAAACATCTTATGTCACCATCAAATTTCATTAACAGATCATAAAAATCAAATTAAAATAAGCGCCAATCTCACACGCTACAGATTTCGATTTTTAATTAGGTATCTAATCCACACCTCCTCAAAGTTTCAATTCCTCGAACACGACCCGCTGAATAAAAAAATTTGAGCTGTTCAAGAAACGAATCAATTCATTACTGATCAATCGAAATATATCAAGACGTAAAAACAAAAGCTTTTCCATCAACTAATAAAAATCACCAGACTTTACATAGGAAAATAACCTATTCCAGTAGTTGCAGCTCGTATTACGGGAACAAGACTCTCCATTAACAATATTTTAGCCATTAAACAAATTTTGTTAACCAACAGAGTAAAATGCATAAGTAAGGGAAAAAAAACCTCAAGGTCTTAACAATGCCGCAGTGGTCTGTATTATGGCCATCACAAAGAATAATTACAACCACTACTCTCATTACTGGCGCGTGATGTTCGAGTAATCACTAACTCATACTTGCCCTAATGCGCGATGAAGCTACCACAATGGTCGTAAACTGCCAAGGCACCACTCAGTACGATAAATCCTGGTTCCAGTTTGCCCTACCTAAAACAATACGTTGAAAATAAAGAAAAACGCACCAAAGAAATCAAAACCAGAAACCCCAACCTTTCCATCACAGCCACTCCACTCAAACAAATTCCCATTCTTCTTCCTTCCCAAACACCAATTCTCTACAACGTTGCACTCCTAAGGTATTACCACATCGCAGCCCCGCCCCAAATCTATCTTACAAATCAAATCCACATCCTTCCCGAAGAACCAACTACAGAATATCCGCATTATAAATACAATAAATTAATGCAATCACTCCTATAATGCATGGCTATAAACACACTAAACGCTCCATAATAAACTCAATTCAATAAATTTAATTCTCCGCCTATATAATAGAAATATAGGCAAACAACGCCTTAAAGATTTTACTCTCGTCAATGCTTACTGCCAAACAAATACACAAACAGAACTAACACACTTCTTAAATTCACACCGTGTAGATATAATTTGCAAAACAGAAACCCACATGAAGAAAAAAAATGATAAATGTATATACCAAACTATCAAGTTCCACAGAGCGCCGATGCGACCGGAAACATAGAGCAAAGGGAGGAGTGCTAATAGCCCATCAAAAAAAATATTTAACATTACCTATACTTACACGTACTTAGTAATATAGAAACAGTTGCCATTAACCTTTGAAATGAAAAATACCATACCTGGACTATCCTTGCAGCATCAATCCTCCCAAATTTAAATTACGATCTCAATAAATTAACTAACTATCCAATTAAATTAAGTATCATACTTTTGGGAATCAATTGCCAAAATAACCAAACTGGGATGGTTTTGAAACACCACGCTAATGGAAAATATAGCGTTAATATGTAATCGCACTGATCTCAAAATAATTTCACCTCCGGACCCTTCATACTACTACCGTGATCGTTTAAGAAATCCCCGATATCCTAATATGTCGAATACTAACACTAAATAAAACTACATACCATTCTTCAACTCTACTTGATCACACTCCCGGTCGTTGATAACTACACAAACAAATACCCCTCTGCACGCCCGAAAGTACCAAACCCACAATGGTAAAAGTTGCTCTAAAAAAATTCCATAACAAAACTAGCTCAACAATACCTAAATTCAAAATTCTCGTAAACCTACTAAGAAATAGACGATCAATCAACCCAACAATAACCATAATGCTTACATCAATTAACAAGACGAATTAAAACCCAAAAGTACCCACAACGATAAACAACCATAAACTTTCCTCAGAAATAATGGATAACTGATAAAATAAAAAAACACAACTGCAGACTGTGTCACAGCTAAGAACTCCAGACAAAAAACTAGAACTAACATATCTCAAATAAACATTGCTATGTAAATCGATCAAAAACGTCACAAATAAGCAATCACTGAACCTAATTAACAAAACCATATTGACAAATCAGTAAACAAAATATTAGAGAATAAAGAATAACATCTCCCAAAGATCACAAAAAAAGTTATAGGCTGTCGAGAAAGCTCGAAGAGTTAGTAAATTAGTTTGCATCAACATTCACTCTAAATAATATGAAACCGACCCGTAGTCATATCACAATCAGTAAAACAGCAAACGACAGACCATACGTCCACATCCAAATAAAAAACTTCACAGCACATCATCTAAAGAAATAAATTATTCATCAAATCACTACCAGTCAAGAAAGCCCTGACATGAAAAATTGAAAATTAATATTAAAAAACTTCCCCAAACAGCCATTGCATAGCTAACCAATATATTCAAATCATGTCTTGAGACTACTTTAACTTTCCGCAGGTTAAAAACTCATGATGACAGACGAATCATCTTTCGGTGGCCAAAAACAAACAAAATGCTCTCTAAACCAATAGTTACCGCCCAAGTCAGTTTTCTTCCCACCTATCCTAACTATAGAAAACAATTATATTGAAACGATTTAAAGCATAACGCTCATACACAAAGGCCTTACCTATGTAACAATGAGTTCACCGAAAAAATGTACACCAACTTCTCGAATCACTGAAAACATCTATACGGCATTTTAATAAACAACTACCACACATAATCTTTCTTGACATTCTTTGAGCCTTGATAGAACCATGAGCACCAAGATTTAAATACGAAATAAAAAAAATAGGCACTCCACATTATCTTACTCAAATCATCTTCCCCAGCTTCCCTCGACAATTCCTCGTTTGCCGTTACAGACGATATCTCGATTCTAATCCAAAAGCAGTCAGAGCCAGGCCTTTCCCAAGGTTCACGTTATCTTCCCTCTTCTTTTAACTTGTACATAAACGAACCGACCAAAACATAGCAATATAAAACCGCCCTATATTTCAGATGACAACGCGCTATATATTCTTAAGGTCCCCTGCATAAACACAATAAAAAAACAATCTACTGTTATAGCCTTGCACCAAATCGATCAGCTGGGCAACCAAAAACAAAATTAAGAATCCTACCCGTCAAAAACTGCTAGCCACAATATTTCCTTAAACATACATCCCCACCTCCCTTTACATTGAACAAGAACCCGTGCATGGCCCCCTCATAACAACCCTTAAAATACCAGCCATTTTCTTAGATACCCGACTGATTTGGAAAAAATCACATCCGATCGCAACAAAGTATACAGCAAAATTTAAATGACACCAACTAAAACCAATAATAAATAAATGATCTGCTAAATTGACCGCATTAATACCGCCTTATTGATTTGCAAAACTATCATTTGGACCTTACTTTTGTTGGTATGCCCAGTAATGGGGTCAGTGGCAGTCAACATCGTAAATACCAAAAAACTTCCAAAAAGACATTCCTCAAGGATAAAAAACCACATTATTTTTTTATCCACCCACCGTCTTCACAACATTCCAAATATGACCGCATCCAATCCTCTAAGACTCTGCCCAAAACCCAATCCACAGAACCCGCATCAAACAAAAATTCCGTTTTTCATACATTCCTCACTAAATTTTCCAATCCTCGACCTACAACTAAGTTCTCCTATAAAGATCCTCTACCATCTTCGTGAGTTTTTTGTTAATTTGTTAGTTGTATTTTAAGGATTTAGTTGTATCCATTTCAATGGTAAATAATACGCATTCGGATCACTACCTTTCGCAGTGGAAACTGCACAATTAATTGTGAATTGCAAAACCAGTAAACAGCTACAAGATGTTCCTCGACAGACCCAATAAGTTGTATTGCCTCGTTGTCTATTAGTATTTCGAAAAAACTACTACTATATTCGCATATATCTGTTATTAAAGGAAATGACGCAATTCCAGACCTCAGTTTCGGTTTAGAAATCGTGGATTCTACAATGAATCAAACAATTCACAGAACTATATGCGACACCATCAACGAGCTCTTAGAAAATGAAAAATGGTATTGTTCCGCCTTGTTTTTAGATATTGCGCAGCGTTCGACAAAGTGTGGCATCAAATGCTTTGTTTATATAAAATCAAGCAAATGTCTGGCCGCACCATAACTATAAATACATATCCTTCCAATCCTTTATTTCAGATCGATTTTCAAAATAAAATTCGGAGATGAAATAAACCGTTTCATCCAATATTATCATTGTGCACAGGGGAAGCATCCTTGACCAGTGCTGTATACGCTGTACACCTGCTGACTTACCTCAGTCCCCAGTTCACCACTGCAACATAACGCAAATGACACAGGCCTGTTAGCTTCGCACGAAAACCAAAACGGCCTACAAGAACATTGAAAGAACACCTCTAACACTATAAACAGAATGTGTAAACTAAGAGAAAAGAATGAATGACAACAAAAGGTCCAAATGTATAACGATTTACCTCAGGACGAAAGCAAGAAATACAAGAATAGGAAATAAACGAAACTAATCGAAACGTAGACACCATCAAATATCTCGGACTACAATCTTCGACAAAAAGCTAACCTGAGAAACATATTTGATTAAAAGAAAGGAAGCAGAACTGAAAAGTAAACAATGATTGGTTAGTCAGGAAGAAAATCTTGCTTAAGTCTAGAAAACAAAAATTTTACTTTACAAAACAACTACTCAGACCTATCTGGTCTTATGGAATTGAACTCTGGGAACAGCTTCACATCAAATATAGAAGATAATTCAAAAGATTCAATCCAAATGGTCTCCTAGATTATTAAGCAATGCTCCTCTGGTATGTAAATCAAACGCCGACTCACATAGAATCTCAATAACCACCACTGTTTACAAGAGGAAAATCACTCTCAAATCCACAAATACCAACAGAGACTGCGAAAATCATATTAATCATCTGGCCATAAAAATCTTAGATAACAGCACAATGACAAAGAAAGATTGAAAAGAGTACTCCGTGCTTAATCTGGACCAGCAGATAAAATAATATTTTCTTTTAAATAATGTTACTTGTAGATATAATTTTTTGTCACATGCCGTTGCACTATTGTATTTGTTTTGGTTATTGTGTTATTGTATTCAATTGATTGTTTTATTGTTGTTCTGTTTTGTTTGTTTTCTCTCTCTGAATTGGACAATTAGTTTAAAAACCATGTTTTTAGAAAAAACCAGACACTTAGATGGTTTCCTTTACGTGTCAATAATGTATGTACAATTGGTATTGCCGAAGTTCGAGTAGAAAAATTGCAAAATAAACAGATTTAGAAAAAACAAAGATTAGTTTGTAAGTTTATTGTACATAAATTTAAGTATGAGTAAGCAACTGTCAACAAATTGTAATTTTTAACACATATTGTAATAATTAATCTCAAAAAGAAAATTAATTTTAAGAAATAACTTACGTAGCGAACTTTCGGCCATCTTTACCGTCTCGGGCTCACTCTCCGCTCTGACTGACCTACGCTCCTTTCACCAACTAGCGGAGAAAGGAAGAATTTTTGGGCGACGAGACAGGGCGATTTGAATTTCAACTCAGAGGTGGTCATTTCAAATGAATCAGTGTATTATTGATTTCCCTTGTGCTATGAAAAGGTTTTGTATTGTTCGAGAAGAAAAGGAACAACGTTATCACGGAAAAGTGTGATTTATCCTCCATAAATGACTTTGCTCCAGTAAACACAACTCATAACCCGACAGTATGTGTTTTACGCTCACAATTCTAGTTCCTCCCTCAAATAAAAGCATATTGTACCATTGAAGGTGCTTTGCAAACTATAATTAGTTTAGAAAGTGGATAATTCATATAAGTTATGAAGAGGATAAAATAATCAGTATCAATTAATTCTTTGCTCCTTATATTGAACATCGTGTTTCATGGCATTATAAAGAGATGGATTAGTACATTATTAACTGCTTTAATTCGCTGATTACTTGGATTCTACAATCATCTTCTGCTCATAAGTTTGGCCACCCAATTCGTGGCATTTTGTTTTCCTTTTTAGAGTAGTTACTTTGAGGTTTCTTTGGTATATTACACCATGAATTTAACATCTATTTATATTTTTATTCCATCGTCATTTATCCGTGATAACAGACATTAGCTCGTACCGCCAAGAGTACAATTACCTTTTGTACTTAAAGTCCACTATTTTGAATAGATCAGCCTTCAGTTTACTACTCATGTACTAATCCACTTGATTACAAAGATGAAGTCATACGAAGTAGAATCTGGTAATATAAAAATTATTTCATTCCTCGAAGCTGAATATATTTGTTTCCAAACACGTGTCATCTGTTCTAATTATCAACAACTGGCTGATAATACGCCCATTTAACCTAATTTTATTCTGAAAATGAAAAATTAATTTTTATTAAGCCACAAATAAGATTTGTCGAATAAAGAAGAAAAGGCATCAATCTATCAATTATATTACAAATTTACAATGCACACAGAAATTTGAAAAAAAAAACACTTCAGCCTTAGTCATCTAGGAGATGTCTATAGGTTTGTTAATTACAAGAAAAGTCTAAAATCAATAAAAAAATGTTCATTTTTGTCTGAAAACTGTAAATATTTGGCTCTGTTATTCTCCTTCCGTCATACTGCGCGAATTCTCGTACTCACACGTGTTACACTATGCATCACTGCCGTCATCAATGGCAAGGCTTCAAGGAAGAGGCCATCTATTATTATTAATTATTATATATCTATTATTATTATTTGATTATTTTATGTTCTTGGTATGTAATGCGACCTGTAATGTTTGTACCTGTATACTCGATATGTTTCCACAACTTCATCGGACACGTCGCCAGGAGAAAAGTCCGCCGGAAGAGAATCCAACCGCAACAGACAATTTGTGATTGGAGCATGTTGTTAGCAGAAACTTCGCCCATCTTCCTGAACTTTGACCACCGCCGATTTTAGTCTCCCAGACCTCTGGTCATCCAAACTTTACTCTCCTCCCCTCTGCCTCCGCGGTCCATGACGCAGATGTTTAACTTCCATTTGTATAATACTGTAAGAGCAAAGCTCCCAGAACTTACAACACAATGTATTGGTTTATTGAACGAGGCGTTTACGCCGTCATTAAACGCAGTAAAACTTCATCTTATGCTTTATTCAACGGTAAAGGAACCATCCTCAGCCTATCCTTGAGTCATCACTGAATCGCAGCTAAACTTTAATCTCGTTATATGTTACCGGCGTTATTTATGAACGAATGTGTTCTTTAAAATATTCAGTTCTTTTGCAGTGTTATACAGGAGTTATTTTATAAGTTGTACTTGAGGGCTTGTGTGTGCTACTTTCTAAAAAATAAACATTTGTATGGTTTTGTTCATGAAGCAATTTAGTTGTAGCAAGGCCACCAATTTATGAACTTGCTAATGATTATTTGACAAAATAAATTAAAGTAAGTGACAGCAAGAAGGGAAAAGAAGAAAAAGTGTTTACAATCACAAAATAAAAAATCAAAGAAAAGTACTATCAAAAGAAATAAAAGAACAGTGGTAGATCAATTTTAAAAAGTTAATTCGAAACTTTCAGCACAATTAGTAAATATGATGTTGCTATGTAGTAATAACAAAACAGAAAAGTATGGGTATAAATGAAGGTATTTAAGTTTTACTCTTATACATAAAGGTCTTTATTGTTTTATACATTTAAAATCATACTAAAATCACTCTTTGTTTGTCTTTAATGATCCGATAGGATTCATGTATCGGTACCTCGTGTCAGCTAAGATCCTCTATGTTTTATGTTTGTCGATATAGGTGCATTTCCGAGGTTTGAAAGATAAATACCACAGTAGGGAGGCGTATGTATCAATTCCTATGTCCGATGTCAATAAAGCGCCCTTCTTCCATTGTTCTCATTCAAACAGTTGTTAAATTAAGGAAATGGAAAAAAGATTTGGCAAATGAGTCAGGAGAACAGAAATAGACGATATTATTCGTCAAGCTAACTCCAGGAAACATCGGTAAAAGGGAAAATGTTTCCAAAACAGGTCAAACATATTGTAATACGAAATCTTGGAAAAATATCACCCATTTAAGAACTTGCGAACATTGTTGAGGAAATGAATCAAAAACCCCACATATTTCGTTGTTTTCGTCAGAACATTCGTTACGGTACTTCCAAATGTTGGATAGTTTCTTTGTGTTTAGCAACATGCGTAAAGATATGTAATGTAATAATGAAATCAAATAAACACAGTATATAAAATTTTGCATTTTCTATGGATTCTAGATTTGTACTGAATTAAGTTTATTGCAGTGTATAGAAGAACAAATTTATCAGGGGAAGATGCCAGCCGATTATATTTGACGGGATACAAATCAATCATGCATATATTTTTGTTAGTCTAATAACATGTGGTTATTTTATTTGTAGTATATATGAAACTGTCCAATATTTTTTAATAATCACATAATTCTAACAAATTTTATATTAGAATCAATTGTCAAATAACGGAAGGTAAAAACGAAAACTCTTTCGGCCGGAGGGTGAGACATGACGCGCATTCCTCCTGCCCCTCCCTGGATCCGCCTCTGCAAGTTATATGTATGTCCTCGTACGTGGAATACAACCTCCATGATTTTAGCAATCCAAAAGGCAATCGTGGAATATTTTTTTCAATCACGCCCCGTGAAAAAACTTTCGCGTTCTAATTCTGGATTGTGCTTTCCAGCGAGTCATAATCCTGACTCCTTGGACGAATAGCAACTGCAGCGTCTCTTCTTCTTTGAAGTGGCCTGCGGCGGCAGTCATCGCCCCTCGCCCGTCGCACCAGACCGCTTTTCTGCACGCGGCTTCCTTGCGGTTCCCGATAAGCTCATTGGGGCCGTTTTTACCAACAGCCGAGTAAAGTTGAGAGTAGTTTACCCGAGAGTAACATTTCTCTTCCCAAGATAGTAACTCTCGAGTAACTATGAGCGTTTCACCATCTCTAGAGGGGTTATTTTACTCGAAGAATACACTCCATCGCCGAATTTTTACTCGCATATCAGCTTGAGAACACAATATTTGAGAGGCGGTTCAAGAGCGCTGTAGCGAGAAATGACCTGGAACCTAAGCGGACCAACGTGACCTTTGATAATTCCCTTATCTTCTATCATTCATATTTCAGTTTCCGTATTCTTGGCGTATATACTGGTGTATGTTAGGTGGTTTGAGTAGCATAGTTTATTTCCTGTTTCTGTATCTTCATTTCTAATAATTATTCATTCTTATTCTCTGAGACCGAGTTATTATTTTGTTAGCAATGTCAGAAAAAATCTAATTTTCAGTTCGTTTACCGATGGCGGTGCAAATGAATTGCTATAACTAGGGAGAACGAAATGTTAGTGTTTTCAAATGTTGCTTGATTCTCCGTGGTTTTTTAATTTTATTATTATAGTATTATTTTTATTTTTTAAACTTTTATCACCTTTCAACTATCTTGTGGTTAAAATGGAAAGTGATTCTGGAACTTCAGAAAACGTGCCAAATGATTTCCCCATACGTCAATACATTTTTACCGAATTAAATAAAATGAATAATTTCTTAGTACTTGTAAAGTTTCCTGTAGTTATATTTTCCATCTGTTGTCGTATTCGGTATCGTACTACCATATTCGTATATACATTGGACAAAAAGAACTTAGAAGTCTCTTCAGTTTACAGTGATGAAGTAACAACCAGTTTGGTCAAACAAATCTCATACAAAAGATCTCGCATACCTCGTTATTAAAAAAACTATCCATTAGTCTCTCGCACCCTTTTGTCCTTCGCACTAGTGGATAAATTCCGAATCATTGTGGACGTCTTCAAAGTACTAAATCATTCTGTAATCGTCAAAACCGTAACAAAACTCGGAGGTACATGCACGTTGAACGAATTTTAACTTCCGTACTTTACCCGACGGATTTTCCGGTGTACGTTACTCTGTCGAACTTACCTCTCGTGAAAGATATTCTACACTCGAGTAAAGTGTTGCGTGAAACGCTCCAAGAATTACTCTCGAGTAAACATATTTAACTCCAGATGGAAACTCTGTACTCTTTGGTTTTGGTGAAACCGCCCTGAGCCCCTTTCGAGTGGCGCAGAGGAAGTCGTGGGAATTAAAACGCGTTTAATCAGACCGCTTAGTAAACTTTTATTCTCATTTATGCGACAAAGTTTTCGCAATTTAATTTCTTTTACAAGCGTGCCTTTCTTTGACGTAGCCCTCGCGTCCGCGCGTACAATGACAGTCCCCGAGACCAAGCTATTACCTGACGAGATAAAAAGGAAATGAGATTCCTGGCCAAGAATGTAGTTAACAACAAGAATGTCATCCGTCGAGAGCAAACAATGGACCGATCTCTTTCGGTACATTAAAAGACAAAACAAAAAAAATAAAAATAACGCGCCGCATTTTATGATATAAAGAAAACAAAAGGACGCAAAAACCAGATATAAGATGGCGCGGGCGAGGCGATGTCTTGGCGGGAAGGCTACCGTCATTTGTCGAACCGTCGGACGGCCACTTACGGCAATATACCACAGGCTCTCGTGCTGCGGTACGACCCGCGCGCTCTGGCCAGGGTAACGAGAATGACCACAAAAACAAACAACACGCTGTCTGAATAAACAATATCCCTTTTCGATCGTGGCGGCTCATTGTATGCCGCCATTACGCATTCAAATCAACTTTGCCGGTAATTTATATTTCAAGGCGGCACTGAGTGTTTCTTTTTGAACTTCATTACGTTTCCTCTGAAGCGGCATATTTCTGTTTTTAAAATAGCGTGGATTTCTAGATGAAACTTATGCTAGTATTCCGAGTAAGCGACATCGCGTTTTAACGTGCGAGTGTAGGTATCCTTGTGCATTTACAACTGCGGAAGATTCCGAGTGCTTTTTATGGAGAAGACGGGAGATTCGAGTCTGGGAATACTTACCGGTGCTGCTTCTGCATTGTATGTTTTTTACAGCGTAGCTTGTTCGTGGTTTGTTGTACGCTTCTAAGCATAGTTCATCTCTCGTTTCATTTTCCCGCCCGAATTGCCAGTTGGGTTCGGACTTGAAAGTGGGTTGCGATTCAGGCCAATTTTTGAAGAGTTTCCACATCAATGCAATAATCACTTTAATTTCGAAAGACAGTCAGCATGATTTTCAAATTTCCTTAATCAAACTACGGATTGAAACTCTATTTGACTTTTTTACTCCAAGCATTTTCAGTATATTCTTTAATAAATGAAAGCGATCCTCTTCACGTTCCTGACTGCTCATTTTTGAGTCGTAACCTCCTACAATAACCTGATTGACCGGAGTCGGTCACCCTAGTTCCGGTATGTTTCCTCCTCTGACATATAGAGTACCAGTTAATCAGCCGTAACAAAGGACCTGACGGGACAAATGAGAAACTACTTGCTAGTCATGAACGTCCTCATATTCTACTTAACTGTCACTCAATATGCCAGGGTTACTTCATTGCGAGAGGCCTAAAATCAGTAGTAAGACAGCCAACTGGTTTTTATTTGTACTGCAGATTTGGCAAAGGAATAAATATACTTTTGAATTCATTTGTGACAAAATGTTTAGTTTTTTAGATGAAACGAATAAAAATAGAACTTGCACATACGAGTACTAATTGCTACTGTTAGAAATACAAGTAAAAATAAAATTGTAATTCACGTACTCCAAGAGCCCACTATCTGCGATGAACGAAACAAAATTGGTATGTCTACGAAGAAAACAGGAGAAAATGAAGCAATTTAGACATAATATTTCAATGTTTCATTTCAGATGAGTCCCGTCGATAAGAACTTCTAAATAAACGTGTTTCGCTGCCGAACAAAAATTGACGCGCTTTGCGTAGCAACGCCAAATACTTTCTCGCCAACACTGAACTAGTATGACTTCAGGATTACAAAAATGAGTATGTTAAAGGAAAGAGTAAAATAAATCTAATGAATGAGAATTTTAATCAACAAATACTAAAAGCAACACAAATCCGTTTGTATGAACTTAAACATAGTTCAGCAGAAACAGGTCATATAACATTTCCTTCTTTTCCAAAATCAGAAATAAAACACTCGCTTAACTTACTCTGTTGTTTTCTTTACACGTACTAGGTAGACCGATAAGTGAACTTCCTGAAAATCAAATTATCATATGAGTGCACGATAAACGAGCCAGGCGTTGGGAGTCCTGCCTCTGTTAACGCAGGAATCTGCTGCGAAACTGAACAAGAACTTAGCTAGAGGGTCTTTCCCAGTCGACGCGGCCTTGAGACTACCCGGGGTCACGTGGCGGAACATTTATGCTACTGGGAACTCGTGTGAAGGCAAATAAATTTATGATTGTTTACATTATACATTACATATGTACATTATTTGGAATGTAGCGAACGAATTATATATAATAAATTCATTACCTCTCGAGTCTTGATTACACATTGCCAGGTATTCAATGGTTGATACTCATTGATACTGCATGCAATTGCTTTCTCCCACTAAAGGTTCATGAAACAGTCTAACTGAAAATGAAATATTCTGATTCTAATTCATCCTTAAGTGCAAATAAAAATTATAAAGAGTAAATAAAAGAAAAGTTTACAGATAGACATTAATGCTTCTCTGAATTGCTGACATTAATCTCTCTCTGAATTTGCTTTTCTACCTTCACGTAGCACATCACCTCCAGGAAGATATGCTACTTCAAAACTTTCATCGGAAACTGTTCAGTTTCCTTAGTTGGTAGTGTTCGGATGCTTGTTATTATTGAGTCAGAAGAAATCAATAAGAAATGAAACAGATCTTCGTTTGCCACATACTCTAGATGTGTTTGGAGTATTTCCTTCTCGACATGGCTTGAAGTTTTTGTGTCAGGCTTCCTGCCTGTCCTTCGGACAGTTGTCCTATTAGGACAACCTATTGGGACATTAATGACATCAACGCCATGAATTCATATTTTGTGCACTGGTTCAGGCGTGAAGTACCCGTCCGTATAAACTGATATAAACTTTTGTTGTTTCAAATGCGTTTTTTTCTGAAAACCTCCGAAGTCACATTATATCCGCTTCTCAATGCTTGTAAAACAACAGAGGAGTGGCGAATGATACTTCCATCTATCCAAGTGATGTTAGTATACTGCTCCAGATTTTGTAAAAATTGCCGAACAGCGTCCCATCGTTCGATATACCACTTCTTGTTTTAGGATGTACATAAGGAGCCAAAATTTCTTTAGAAATTTGACAATTATTTGCGTTTTCCTGGGATCTTACAGTATCTTTTCTTCATATCCACGAACCCTCCATTTTATAAAATATAGTCTGTAAGAAATGTGAATAAGGGACACGAAGAAACGAATTTGAGCGTGAAAGGCCAACATAAAAAGCTTTCTTACGGCAAAGTTTTTTAATAATTTGTTTCAGATTGTTCTTTTTCTTTCGAGATGCACCATAAAGAATTTCTAAGAGGAGGCTTTAACATAAGTGAATTACACACTTTTCCCTCATATATTACAATAATTTGTGATATATGGAGATATGTGCACCCATAATATTCAATTTTGTTGCTTGAACCTTTGTCATGTTTTCTTCTAAAGGATCTATTTCTGCATTTGTCCTACATGGTGTCACTTTCATAAATACGAAGTTAATGGGTCTGTAAAATCCCACTGTACTTTTCGCCTTTTCTCTCTCTTTGAACATGAATATATTTCTTTTTCATGTCTATCTTTTGTCGTTTTCTGCGCTTCTTCTCTGACACAACATTTCGTCGCTCAGACATGCTGGGTTCCTTGCTGCGCATCTGTATATCATTCTGTTACAACCCTTCCATTTGTCAACAATTTGGCAAGTGAATCTTCGTGTCTTTTCACTTAATACTGCCTCTGGAATACTTTCAAGAACGTAACGGGAAACATACTGCATTATAATTTTTCTATTCCGTAAATCTGTTGCTTGAGAGAGTTCACCCTCACGAATAGCTCTCGTCAAGTGACTGTACAAGTATCTGAAAAAAAATTATTTTTTTCGAAAATGGAGAAATTTGGGCAAACATGTTTTCCACCACTATGTTTCAAAAGGTTTAGAGAATACAAACGTGCAAAAAAGCATACTTAGCAATGGCTGGCAACTCAAGATAACTCAGTTTAAATTTCCGATCACTAAAAAACGTGTCTTAAATACATGGCGATACTTTCGCATATAAAATGCAACCAAAAATGTAAAATTTTCTATTAAACTTCAGTGCATTCAAAAGAACATTCTCTCCGGATTCTCGTCCATATCCAACAATCAAGTTATCCTCAACAATTCAGTGGCAGT
>BOPP01000213.1:533681-573344 GCA_017312745.1 Gryllus bimaculatus
CCCCATTCTTCTGAGAGATGAATGTTGCACTTATGGGGACTAGTATAGTTCTGGCAAGACCCGCCCACATAGGTTTTCACTCGTTTCGAACATATGCATTTTGGATTTAAATACCGCTAGATTCCAGAAATCAACTACTGTGCACCCTTCTCTTTGATGTGAGGAACTTCATGATCGTTTTAATAAATATAAATTGTACGATAATCAGCAAAGGATAAGTTACAAGCAGATTTATAGAAACAAATGCATGGTTATGCTACGCCACACAATGATAAAAACTATTCAGGTAAAACTCAAATTTCTCATTTATGTTAAAATTACCCATTTTGCTCGCACTTGTAGTGAAAAATCAGATGCAGATAACACCTCACTTTCATAATTTCCTTAAAATTTTACAAGTAGCATGTAATTTTTAATATTATTATCCGGGTACGTTAAAGATCTTAATAAATGCGATAGCCCGTTCCTTCGCACGTTTGAAGCACGTATATGATTAAATTGTTAGAGGAGGTAAGATTTGCAATGCACCGGTTAGAGATCGTGAAGCGTTACATTTTAATGTAAATGTATTTTAATGTAAAGCGTTAATTGTATTGTGAATAAATAATTCAGAATGTATCTATATTTATATGGATCATAATAAGTAATATTAAACATTAAGAATTACGATAAAAAAACTATTGAAACCACTGTTCTGATAACGGAGAATTGAAATTTTGATTATATTCAGGACTTACTTTTGAAATATTTTCTTTAGTAAGCATAACATTCTGCGATTGTGGAAGGCAAAAGGCCTGGAAGACAAGTGTTTCCGGATATCAGCGAATCATTTCTAGAACCAACAGCAAACAATTCAAGTGTTGGCATATAATAAAAATATAATTTCAAAAAAGAATCACTATTGTACTATTTCAGAAATATATATCATCATAATTTACACAAGATATAACCAGCTCAATCATTGAGAATTTAAAATGTTTTTTCTAAAGTGGCGTGTGTCCATTTCAGTTCGATTCTAGTTGTGTGTATCATTTCATTATTTTTCCATCTTGCAGCCAAATATTATGTTCATAAGTTGCATGTCTATTTTGATAAATGGCATCCAAAAAAATTTGAATCGTATCCTACAGAAGATCGAATATCAACACATTTCTTGAATAAAATTTTCTTGACGGTACGTCACTATGAAAATAACCTCTTCAATACCTTCAGAAAGGCAGAAATGAAGCCATATCTCATAAGGCCATTTTACATGGTACAGTTTTTGTGAGAATTGTATGTTCAGAAAGTGAATCAGTCCAGAGTGCAAGATTTATGCATGAAAACGTTTGAGCATGTTCGATTTGTTCATACATAAAACGTACTGTTTGACTCTAGTGCCTATAGCGGCAGAATCATCCACTAACGATTTGTTTAGTGCGGAAATCGTCCATTAATTTCAATTTTTTGGTTAGGTTAGGTGAGATTCTTGAGAGTTTGTGTATTGACGTGACTGATTAGAGCTCTCAGCCTTTCTGGAGAGTTCGAGAATTATACTTCCGCAACCAAGATTTCCTTCGGAGCATTATTTCCGCGTACTTTCTAAAGCTTTCAAAGCCACAACTACGCTTGTAGCGACGAGGACAGCCTTTGTTGTTATTTCTCCCCATTTTTCGTTAAATGTTAAAAAAAAGTAGTCATAAAGAATCTCAAAACGCACGAACACAAACGGGGCAAATAAATGTACTCGAACGGCGCAATTCGGCAATTCTTGCGTGTGCCGGCAGAGCCCCTCGCGGCGTCTTATAGAAACTCGTTCAGAAACTCTGCACAAAACGTGCAGACCGTGTAAACACTACTTCTGTAAACTGTACCGTATAAATCAACATTAGGCGTCTCCGTATTCAAATATTTGCGCAATGCGTTCGCGTTTATTGAACACCAATGGCAAATGCAAACCATCAGCAATCAGGCCAAGCATTTTCTTACAGCAACAGACGTGTAACGAGATCGACAACATTTACACTAGCTAACAACAACCTCACGCTCGAACGCGCGGCGAGAGCATGTGGAGGGACGGCGAGGCGCAGTCCGGCGGCGCCTCCGACAGATAAGCAGCAGGACCCGGCGCGGGGGTGGAAGAGAACGTCTCGTCTCGAGTGTTCTTATGCCCGCGGGAGGTTTATGGTCCATAAAATTTGCATTCCTTCGTCCCCGGGGACTGACGCGCCTGCGCGGGCGCGCCGATAGGCAACAGTCACTCCAGCTGCCCGCGCCCCGGCCTTCGCGCTCGTAAGTGCTCAGTCCATTCTTTCCCCATCCTTCGACCCATCTCCATGGTTCATTCGCCCCCTTCCCTCTTTCATCGGTAGACCACCGAGTCAAACTTATTTCCTTTCTATCTTACCTTACATTACCGCATTGCCTACTTCTTCCTCAGTACCCTACGTTTCTGTCTCCTCATTTCTTATGTCGTTTTTGGTCATTTTTGCCTTTCCAAGAATTCGCTATTCAGCGTCAGGTAAGTAAGAACGTGTGTGTGTGTGTGTGTGTGAGAGAGAGAGAGAGAGAGAGAGAGAGAGAGTGAGAAAGGAGGGTAGGACAAGGAAGAAGATGTTGGTTTTGGGGGAATTCTCGCTCCGGGTGTTTCCGTCAACAGGACACCGCCTCGGCCGGGAGAAGATCTAAGCTCTCGACCGGTCTCACGGCATGTGTGGTAGTGCACGATAGTGTATGTGTAAGTAAGGGGTGAGTATATGACAAGAAAGAGGAAGGAGAGATCGCGCACGGTCCTTGAACTGTTTATTAGGGTACTGATCCGGCATTCGCCTACGGTTGATCGGAGAATCCACGGAAAACTACCGATCAGAGCAGCCAGCCGCTAGAATTTTTCTACTGAATTTATTCTCGCTGACAAGCTAGTGAGTGTGTGGGTGGATGGGATTGTTGTGGGTGTGTAAGCGGAGGAGGAGTAGTGGAGGAAGGAAAGATCGCGCGCAGTCCTAGGTCCGCTATTAGAGTACTGGTCTGGCATTTATCTGGTATTTATCGGTGAATACCGTCCACTAATAAATTGACAACGTAAACGCCAACCTATCACAGCAACCGATCTCGCAAGAATTCTCCTCCAGACAGTGATAGAATTCGACCAAGCTAAGTTGCTAGTATTCCAAAATATCCACCCCTACAACTTCCTAGTCCTTCAGAGAACTGTAATGCTGACTCTCAGCGAACTCAGTCGCTAAATATACCAATACATATATACATTAATTCATACATAGTACTGTATATTCATATGTCATTATTGCATTATTGATTACGAAGAGCGCTCTTTGGGAGTATCGTCTGCAATGGTGTCGGTAATGCGTGCCGCTGCGGGGGCGTTCTCGACCCCTGCCCTATGCCCAAGGCTAGCGGCCGCAGGTGCTCAGGAAGTGCCACTCGGCAGCGCGCGGCGCGGCGCGGCGTAGCGAAGAGCAGAAACACTTGCACTGTTCCCAAGACGAAACAAATACTTCGTCAACAAACAGAATCAAACTGCATTCTCGAACTCTCCAAAAGCAAGTAAGGTATCATTTCGACATACGCATTTCGGATCCACGGGAACTGCATGAAAATCACGTTCATACATCCAGAATAATTTACTTAATATTCTAAATGCATACTGAATCGCTTTAGAGATTAGTTCGTTTGAGTCAACATACTTCCCGATCTAGTAAATGTAATAAATTGATAGCAAATATTTTACTGAGTTTCAATTTTTCATCACGTTTTCACGATTATTTCTTTCAACTTATTCATTCAGAAATTATCGTATACATGTTTTTGCTAATACGTCAATCAACACATTGCTTCAATTAGTATGTTGTCAGTAAATTTCTTACTTCCTACGTTTTGAGCATTCTAATTTCAAAAGAAATATGCACGTTTCGTAGATTGAAGAATAGGCCACAACAATCGTTGAATCATTTCGGTAACACAGAAGGAAACCTTTTAGTGAATGTCAAAATATTGCTCGCACTAGATGAAATATGTATATTTTGAGGTACTCTCCCATCGATCTCAAGGGGAATATCATCTTCCGTCCATTTCACTTTAGACGTCATGTATACACAACAGCGCATACAAAGGCTAAGTGAATTTTCATGGCGTTTCGCATTCCACGCTTTTTGTCTGCACGTGCTGCTCCCGACGGTTCATGCTCGAACAGGCTATATTCAATTCTTTCAGAGAAGCATCTTTTAACGACGGGAGTTATATTCTATGACTAATCTGTAAAGACACGGCGGCCGCGCTTGCTTAGTCTTTTTCACATTATTTAATTTATCCTCATTTGAGCAACCGGTCACTAATGAATTTCCGACGTAAATGCGATTAAAATGGTTGCTGATCTCTCATTCAAGACCATATTTGATACGTAGATCACCAAGATGAGAGATAGGGAACTCCAGGATGAGTGTATGAGAGAAACATCGAAGCCACGGACTCTGTGAATTATTTTGAATTCGTCCACTAGTTTCATAATATAACCCAAATATATTACCAGATTACTGTATGTATGTTCGGTATGTTTCGGTTATAAGTTAAGACTAAATATCAATTTTTTCACTCTCAAATTCATTCTTCTTTGTTGAAATGTGGTCTGGTTATTGATTTATTTCACAGAAAAAATATTACTATTTTCTATCGCTCTTGTTGCGATGTCATTGCGAGCAAATGTTAGATCAAAGTAGTATCAATAATTTTTGAATTAATGGGCGCTTTAGGTCAGGCGTGTCAAGGTCGCGAGTAAAGTAACAAACATAATTGAGCTCGCGGGCACTGCGTCTGGAGAAATAGCCGTGAGATTTAAAAGTAAGGGTTGAACAACTCTGCTCGGATGTAACGATACGTCCCTGAATACCTGATCAATGATAGTTTTTGTGCGAAGTTAATTGAAAGTTATTGCCAAAAGATTGGCTATATTAATTCCCATTTTCTATAAAGCAAATAAGTGAACCATTAAAATGAAATAATACATTAGACAGATTTAAACTTACCAATTGAAAGTAAAACTTAAAAACTGAATCAAAAGTGTCTTGATTTTGTAATTGTTTTTTCATACAAGTGATATAATAGCATTAACATTCTACATTCAGTTTGGGACTTTTAACAGACCAAAGATTCTTGCTTGTTCAAAGCTCTGTCTGTCTGTAAGCGAGAATTATTGCCGTATATAGTCTTGTTCATTTATTCTACATTATTGCTAAATGCAATAAATAACAAAATTATTTAAAGACGAAACGAATCCAAGAAAAGAATTCGCGATTCAAACACCTACCCCCATAGAAAAACGACAATAGAAGGCATCATTTGAAAAAAGAGTAAACGTGCAATTGTAATAAATAGTAAAAAATATACGCATAATTCAAATATCGGTTGGTTGATAGAATGTATATGGCAAACATATTTTCATATGAAGCCAATATTGCGCACCTTCAGCTTGCGCGTGTACACTTCTTTGTGACATTGGAGGAGAAATGAGAGCTGAGTCAGGGGAAGTTGTCCTTGCTCCTAGGAACGCTGGACTTTCCAGGCAGGCAAGAAGTTCGTACAGGAGGAGTTTGACGTGTCTGCTTTTAGGTTATTATGGCAAACAGTTCAAGCAACAAATCAGAAGAGAGATAAAATAAATAACAACATTTTTGTTGTATAGATTGTTGTATAGTTGCCCCGCGCCGGCGCAACGGCAGATATTAGCGACAGAAGAATTGTGTTACTAGTGAATGTAATGTTGATTTTTTATCTGCCGTTGAATTCGAGGATAAAATTGCGGTAGATAACAGTATAAGGTTGGTGATCAAACGCCACATCTGGACGTCTACAAGGGAGTGAAGTTACGAGCCCTCACTTACGAGCATACATCAGTTGATTAGCAGATATTGACAATAGCTATAACAAAATAAGTATATACCAGAATCTCACAGATTTAAAGAATGTGTGGAATGTAAATAATAATGCCTTACTTACAGGACTCTTTCTCTAAGACATAAAGAAACTAAAATACATTTATCAAAAATTGTAGCAATCGATAATACAGGACACCTGTAATTATATGTTTTTGAAAAAACGATGGGAAACGATTTGCCATATGCAACAAATGTTTTGTAAAATTTTACAACAATAATAATAATAATAACATTGCGGGATGGGAAACTATGTAGTCAGCCATCAAGATGACCCACTAATGAGGCTAGGCCCTAAATCTGACCGAAGAATGGGCAACAGAGGCATTGTAAGTGTAGCAAGAAGCTTAGCGATGAAGACTACGCAAGACACGCAGAATAACAGACACCGAATTTCTGATGCTTCTTAACATGAAACGTTAGACATAAAAATTGTTAATGAAATCAAGAAGAGACAAACCACTTCTTGGACTATACCTAAAAAGAATGGACAAGACGCAGATCATTGAATATCAATATCTTATGTGTATTAAAAGGGAAAGAAGCACGTATCATAGCTGCCCCATATCAGGCGCTGACAACACGACGTTATAATAAAGTGGTTCTCAAAATTTCTCAAGGTGCTAAATTCGTATTTGCCAGGATCAAGAAGAAATCATGAATCATATCGGCTCAGCTTGTCCAATTAGCAAAAACCGAAGACTTGAAAGGACACAACAGGGTATGTACTTACCTCCACTGGAACATATGTACCACGCTCGAAGTTCCAAAAACATGCTCCAAGTGGTACGAACACTCCCCAATACCAGTGACGCCTGTTGGACTCCGTACAAAACTGTAAGACCATTTAATTGAAACAGATCGCACGATAGCGGCAAAAGAAACCAGATATTGTTATCCGGGATTTGAAAAAAAGAAACCTGTCTACCTGTAGATGTTACCGTGCCGAGCGATTGGAAGAAAAGAAACGTCTTAAATACAAAGTTTGGAAATCGAGATCAGCTAAATGTCAGGTATAGAAGCACAGGTCGTCACGATAGTTATCGGAGGTCTGAGATTTGTTCAGCAAAATCTGTATTAGAACTTGGCTAAATTCCCAGGTCATTCAAAAGTCTGGAAAGTGCTTAATTTAGAAGCACACATTTAGAGCTAAGTATTGAAGAGGCACCGACAATCCCTATCTGATCCTTAGGAAACTGGTTGCAACCTGGAAAAGATTTTATACCGACTTAAAACATCTTTAGCAGTGAAGTAGAGGAATAATAATGATGATGATGATGATGATGGCGATGATGGTGATGAGAAGGCGTGATGGAAGTGCTGGCTGAGTGCCATGAGCTGGGCGGAGCGGAGAGGGGCGGCGCGAGAGGCGGAAGAGGCGGGATCGCAGGCGGCCAATGCGGCGGCGGCGCACCCTCCACCCGCCCCTCTCCCTTCTTCCGCGGCGCCGCGACGCAGCTGTCGTGGCCCCGGGCGGCGCGCAGCGGACCGTGGCGGCGCCGCCGACGCCCGCGCCGCCTGCACAGTGCTACGTTCCGCCGCTTCCGCGCCCCGGACACGCACACCGTGCCTGCCCGACACACAAGCGCTCACACGTACACGCACACGCACCCACTCACACGCGCACACTCTCGCCCTCACAAACATTCTAAGGCTGTGATGTAAAAGAACGCACAAACTTTTTGGTCACATTCTGCAGCAGTATTGTAGTAGCCGGTCGCCCTAATCGGTAATTTCTCCGATTAATACCAGCTGAATGTCAGAGCTCAACCTAATTAAAGTTGCCACGGACTGCCCTAAATATTCTCTTCATCGTCGTAAGCTCATCTTCTCTTACTACATTTAACCTTCACTTCGCTATCACACATGTCAAAAGCCTGGTCAACTCACGTGTTGCCTGTTCAAACCCGAAGCACTAGGGCTGCCTGAGCTTAGAAATGAGCCATTTAGAGCTTGCAACGCTAAAATCCTATATTAACCATATATAATATGAAATTAAAGGCTAATTTTAAGCTAATTAAGCGCTCCATTCACAAAGTTTTACATCTTTTGAGTTTTCCAAAATCATGATCGCAAATTAGTGATCGCAAAATCGTGATTTAGTTTAAAGCTAACTCCTAGAAAATGCAGCTTTCCATGATTGTAAGTCAAGTTCAGGAATTAGAAGAGTGTGAGTAGCATTTGTTAGGAGTTCCGTGGATGTGATTAATGTGATGATGTAAGGAGTGTCTATGGTTGATTTGTGAGCACAGTAGTGAAAGGTTTTGCACTTGTTTTGCGATAAGGAGAAATGGCCCGAGGCGAGTGATAAGAGATTTGCAGTGCGGCACCCGAACGCTTTGGCTCTGTGACCTTCTTCAAGGTTTCTTGATGTGCACTTGCTACAAGTTAGGGCGTCGGCACTTGCAGTGGTGCGCTTCCGGACATCCCATGTAGAGTGGCTCACGGCGGCAGTTGTTCTTAGTATAGTTGAATTGCTGGCAGTTTTGGCATTGAACTGGGTCTGACTGTCCTTGTTTCCACGTTGACAATACAGCGGAGAAGTTTTTCAATGGCCATTATCGATTTTTTAATGTTGGTTTGTAGTAATAATGTCATTAGGAAGGTTGGAGATATAGATCTATGTCTTCTGTTGATGGGCATCACAGAGTATTCGTAAGGCTCCGAGCTGCGGTTCGCCATTGGCTCTGAGGGGTGGACACGTTCATCGCCCGGCAGGGCCAACGCACGGACGCGAAACACCACCACAAGTGCTTGTGTTGCCGCGACCTTTCCAACAGTGATAGATAGCACGAAGTGGAATTACGCAGTAGCTCCTCGTAATAGGTGTATTAGTTAGCGCATAACTTAGCGTAGTGCAACAATGGTGTGTAATCACAAACAATTACGACAACTACAACAACAACAAATTGACAGCCTACAACAGCAACAACAAAATAAAGTATATCACCTCCAAGGAATAACAATCACAACCCCAACCTATATAGTAGCAACTGAAGAAACACACAACTTACAGCAACGCTTATCACAAAAACAGCAACAACAATTCTACCAATAATCCTTCCCAGCAACCTCGTCCTCCAAACTTCATAATCTCAACAGTCGAACCAAGACAGTGAAGATAATTTTCTTATGTCCTCTGCTAATCAAAATTAATTCAAAAATCCTCCAGCAGATTCACGTAAACATTTATTGAAATCTCCACCTACCTACATCACTGATTATCTGCTCTAACCGCTCCCTCCTCGCCTGGACCCCACCATCACAACCCATAAAATACTTAGGACCTCAGGCGGTGGAAAGGAATGTTCAGTTGTTGGGTTCATTTCAAATAGAAACATTTGAAAATATAATCTATGCAATGTCCACTGTTCTTTTGAAAAAGACTTAATGCAATTTAATGCAGCATAAGTATCGAACGATATATTTAAGAGTTCTTGAGCTCAAGGCGACGAAGCAAACATTCAAAGCAGTAAAAATCATGCAAAGAATGGATGATATAAAGCTGGTCAAATAGCTGCGACCTCAGTGACCGTTTGTTTCCAAATTGTTTTTTTCTAGCAAGCTCGAATTCTTAGTAAGTTGTATAAATTTCGTAGGCTTATTTTATTCATTCGGAAAGGCAAGTGATGTTCATACTCGTCATAATCAGTAACGTTCAAGAAATGTTTTTTCACCAAAAAATAAGAGTCCGTGTGTATTTGAATAAGTATTGAAAATAAGTTTAATTTTATGAAAAATATATGTTGTAAAGCCGAATAATCGTCAATGGGGGTATTTAAATGAAGCTTATAAGGGTACCTAAGTGTTACTTATTTTATAAGTAAATTAAAGTCCTCGTAGTTTATTGACCATTTTCAATACGTATACACATAATACAATGCAACTTAAATTACTAATTTTATTGTGTTTAAAGAAATGTTTATGACTTTGAAAACAAACTACAGAATTTATCTTATGGGCTATACATAAAAGTGCTAATCTACGTTTTTTAGCATTATTTCTTCTACAGATTTTTGTTAACTTGTGGAGATTAAGCTTTATAGTGTGCCTCCACACATTTCGATGGGAATGCTCCAAACTTTTCCACACAATGCAATTTTTCATAAAAGTGATCTATGGCAATATAATTGTAGAAGGGGGCCCAAAAAATTATACATTCTGCAATATTAAAAAATGAACATGTCTCATGAAATTGTATGGCAAAATCCTATCCAAAATTAAAGGCTACTTGTATACTATTTAAGCGCTATATTCCTGAATATCAGACTCTTTTAGATTTACAAAAATCATGGGCTCTGGAAGCTTTAACCTAAATCTAGCAACTCCACCTACAAAGTACACGGTGTAACGTAATATACATACACTGGGATAGAAGTATTTTCAGAAGTTTCAATAAATTATTTTCTGTTTCGTTGATTCATTTAGTTTTATTACCAAATGCATTGTTAAACAAACTGTTATATTTGTTAAACAAACTGTTATACTTCAAATATTGATTTCAATGAAATATTATAAATTTATTTTCAACGTTACTAACCCCTTGAAGAACTCGGGCGTATGGCATAATTAAATAAAAAATACCTATAAAGCAGAATGTTTGAGAACATTTGTTACAAACTGATGTCTAAGACCCTCATGCCTAGTGAAGAGAATGATGTTGACTGTCCGGGTGATGCCGGGTCGAATGTTGTGATGACTTTGACCATATTATCGTGGTGTTCTTCAGGGATAAATTGCACTTCACGATCAGGTGGTCGAAACGTCGGAATTCGACGGACAGCCGATATCATTCTTATTTATTACAAACTATTGTTTTTGAAGTAGCTCGCATGCCTTTCTCATAAAAATCAACAGTTGGTTAGAAAATGATATGGTTAACTGCTAGCGCAAAAGTGAATAAACCCATTCCGTTCCGAGCTCCGGTAGGAGAAGGTTCTCTCTCGTTCTCCGCTCGTTATCGTTAGCAGCCGAGTTATCAACGCCACACCCCAGCGGAGGGACGACAGCTTGTCGCCGGGCGCGGCTAACGGCCGCTACTACTGCTTGCGGCAGATCTACTCGAGTGTTAATGTTGTGTCAGGGTCAGTGTTAACCTGCGCGGGCCGACGCGCTCCAGTGAATTGAGAACTTAGATTAGAACTTAGATGTTGTTGCTTATCTAGTGCAACGACTTATCTGACAAAATGAGTGTGAATAGTGCCCCCTCCGAGAAGGCTACTTAAAACTTTAGGGTTAATTGTTCAGTCAACAGAAGTGATTAATGAAAGCTTAAAGGGCGAAGGCAGTATCGAACACCAAGAGATTTCTTCACTACCACAGGAGAAAGTACAACAACTAACATATGAAGAATCGTAACAATATTCTTTCAACAACTTCCTTCAACAACAGGTATTCCATTACCAACAATTGGCTAATCAAAATTTCTACTCCCAAAACCCCACCTCCTCCCGATCTCCCGAAAATCTACCAGCCTCTGCTCCTCAATTACACGACCGAAGGCAAGAGCCGGAAATGTTAATTTCCACAGATCAACAACAATCAAATCAGGTTATGTAGGTGCAACAAGAACATTCCCATCGTAAAGAAAGCAGTGAAATGGTTGGAAAACCATCAGTATAATCACTAGTGAAAAGTATAATCACTAGTGAAAAAAACCTCAAACGAAAGAAATGTTCAAATGAAAGTGAAGTTACTGAATATTCTGTCGAGGTGTCGTCACGCTTCGATCCGTTAGTGGGCCTCCAAGACAACGGGGAAGAAAGTGAATCAGTGTCAAACATAAAAAGCCCTCCAATTTTTATCCACGAACAAAATTATTCACAAGTGATAGAAAGAATCCAAAAGAACACTTTAGCAGACTTCACAACCAAACCAGAAAAAGGCTCAGTCAAGGTGATGTTTACATCAATAGAAGACTTCAGGAAATACCGTAATTTTTGTGAAAACAAAAAGATTCAATTTCACTCATTTAAAGACCCATGAAAAAACCTTTTGCGTGTAGTGATAAAAAACTTGCCCACTAATTATTCTGAAAATGAAATTCTTAAAGAACTAAAAGAATTAAATTATCCAATCTTGAAAGTTTGTTAACTTTAAAGACTGTAGATAGGAACCCAATCCCGGTTTGTGCAATAGATTTGGAGGACAATTACAAAGGCAGAAGACTATTCAACCTAGTTAGATAATTTTACAGTGTAGTATAAGTTCAAAAACGTACTTCTTCAAATGTAATTCAATGCAAACGATGTCAAAGGTTTGGGTATTCACAGGCTAATTGTGGGCTAAATCCCAGGTGTGTGAAATGCACTGGAAATCACCATTATAGTGTAGAAAATCAAAAAAAACAGCTCCAGAATGCGTAAACTGCAATAAAAATCATACTTCTAATTATAAAGGTTGCCAGGAATACAAAAAGGCTTTAGAATTATCTCAAAAATTTAAAATTATATCTAAAACTCAATGAGGGCATGAACAGATAACGAACCACCCGCCACCAAAAAACACCACACATTTTCCTCCACTCCCGAAACAACCTCTAGCAGCACCGCGATTTCAATTTCAACCTCAAGACTTATCAAACCTAATCTCTAATATTACAACTCAAGTATTAAATGCTTTTATCCCCCCAATTAAAACTATAATTAATAACGTCTTAGAAAAACTAAGCCATGCGAAGTAATTGTGAAGAATTAAAACTTATCAACTGGAATGTAAATGGCATTAAGCGCCAGGAAATTGAATTGATATACTTCATAAAGAGTAATCAAATCAAAATAGCAGCTATCACGGCCGCCGGCCACGGCAGCATCTCTCGCCGAGAGAAAGATTAATTATTCCCGGCTACAAAATGTATAGAAACGACAGGCTATCACAAACTGCGTCAGGTGGTGTAGCAATTTTGATATCAAATTGTATTAAGCACGGACAGGTTTCTACAACATTCTCGCCAAATTTAGAAACAGTTGGCATAAAACTATTTATAAATAATACTGAAATAGTAATAATAACTGCATACAAACCGCCAAATAAAACTTTTCCATGTTACGTTGATAAGAAAATTTTAAACATATATCCCCGACTGATATTGATGGAAGACCTAAATAGTAAACATACAGTTTGGGGTTGTCGAACCACAACAGCCCATGGACAAAGACTTTTTAATTTGGCTCAAAATAATAAAACCTATATACTAGCTCTCACATCGGCGACTCATTTTCCATACAATTCAAATATAGTTCCAGATAATTTAGATATACTACTAACCAAAAGCATAGATTTCTCCATATTTCAAAACGTATTAGACGACCTTCAATCAAATCACAACCCAGTACTAATAACTTTTTTCAAACCAGTTAAAGAAACAAAATCAAAAACGACTGTAACAGCAAGTGTTAACTGGTCCAAATTTTCATACCTAATGCAAGAAAACTACATATACTCCAGAAGTATTAAATCTATACCGGATCTAGAATTTGAAATCGAAAACTCTATTACAGCTATTAAAGAATCATTAAAACAAGCCTCGACTGTAAAATGCAGAAAGCGTGGTTGTTATAATAAGTCCATTCCAATACGGTTATTAAATTTAATTAAATCCAAGAAAATATAAGAAGATACTGGCAAGAAACACGTAGACACGATATAAGATCTAAACTAAACAAACTATTACGAATAGTAAAATTACAGCTAGACAAATTCAGGTATTCCAAATTTCAGCAATCATTAAAGCAAATAGACACAAATTCAGTTCATCTCTGGTCAACAGTCCGACGAGATCACGAGAGAAAAACTGAAATACTCCCTCTAAAAAACAATCATTCAAAAGCATATTCAGATGAAGAAAAAACTGAAATTTTAGCTGATCACTTAGATCAAGTTTTCCGGCCTCATCCAATAACAATGCCAACTCACAATAAAAACATCGAGGATTATGTAAATGAGCCCCAGGTTTCAGTAACAACGAAAATTAAGTTTTCTCTCCTATTGAAAGTCTAAGTTATCAGCCGTTTAAAAACACAGAAAGCCCAGGGGGTGATAGAGTAAATTAAAAAATGATAAAGGAACTAAACAAGAACACTATTGCGACTCACGGCAATATTTTTAGTGGCAATCTTAACGCTAAATTTCCAATGCATGGAAAAACTGGCCATCATTCCTAATTTCCGCAACCAGGGAAAATATTCCTAAGAATTGAGAGAAAACTATAGACCCATCAGTTTGCACTCCAATATAAAATTTTAGAATTATTGATACTCAGTATACTAAATAATCCTCAACTGAATAAAAGCATTCCGATGAACAATTGGCTTTAAAGACCCTAACCTTCATGTACGCCCATTCTGAGACTACGGAAAATATTGCAGACAGCTTTAAAAAAAACATATGTAGCAGTTTTTCTTTGACATTGCACAGCTATGACAGTATTTGGCATGCAGGCATTTGGCATAAATTAACGTAATTTGGAGTCCTGATAACATCAAAAATAATCCTAGCTTCTTACTACAGAAGTTTTCATGGAAAAGTCAATGAAATATTATCACCTCGAAACATATCAGCAGGTTTACCTCAAGGCTCTGTACTCTCTCCGACACTATTCAATGTTTACACTTCAGATATTCCACGAATGACAGACACCAAACTAGCTCATTTCGCCGATGCCACAGCATTATTCACTGCTCATGAAGACATTCTTATAACCCAAGATCGGATACAAATTCATCTGGAAGAACTAATATCGTGGACAAATCAGTGGAGAATAAATATTAATCCAAATAAATGCCAAGCGTAAATATTCACACATCGTAGACCAAGAACGCCCCCTATCTTAAAAATCAATTGCAGCCCGATTCAATGGAATACAGGCCTTATTAAATATCTTGGTGTGCACTTCGATAAAAGATTAACATGGAAACCCCATATCCTTACATTGGTAAATAAATCTCAGGGGAAAATGTCAAAGCTGTATCCAATAATAATTAGAAAATCCTCATTAAAATCGAATGCCAGCTCATGATATTTAAATCAATCATTTTACCCACCTTAATATACGCTTGCCCTGCCTGGGGAAATGCAGCACCCACATCAATAGAGAAACTTCAGACGGTACAAAACAAATGCCTTTGGAAAATCATGCAAGCACCCTGGTGTATACTCAATTCCCAGATCCATGGGGAGTTACGTATGGATCTCATCAAAGATCACATCTCTACAATTTCGAGATGCTTTTATACTACATTCAATATTTCTCACTTAAATAACTTTAACCTCAAGCGTGCACCCCTGCCGCATCAAATCCAAATTCCCACAAGATACGTTTCGCCCCCCGTAAGTTCATGATAAAACCAAATCAAACATAACCTAATATTAAAGCATGCAAATGTTAAATAAACAATAAAGCATTCCAATCTAAATCCAACACTTTAAAAACGGAGCAGTGATGCCAAGTTCAAAAAGCCAAGGATGGCTATTCCTAACAATAAAAAATCTATTGTATCCAAGCCCTTGAAAGGCCACATGGCCGAACAAGAAGAAAATAAATGAAAAAAGTGAATAATTGCGGGAAAGCGGGCTAGTAGAAATTTGAGTCATGCCAGGAGGCCCGGGAAAACCCCGAAAAGCACAGTTCAAACCCGTTCCGCTCTCGGAAATTCCATTTGAGCAGACTGAGCTTTTAGTCCCAGTGCTCAGCAAAGGAACGCAGAGGCGGCCAGATGCCTACAACGTGAACACATTCAGTTGTTCCAAGTCGCTAACTTTTAACTGGAGTCGAACCTGAGACCAGGAGAATCAGAGGTCAGCGTTGACACGGATATCGGAACTCTAAATAAGGCTTAAGTGCTGAACCATCGTGGACCACAAAAATTGCTGGTTTGTCCATTCTTTTATTCGACGTTTTATGATATTTAAATGCCTCATAGTATTGTAGACGATCCTTTTGAAATAAAGAGTTCACTCACTTTCGTATGATACGTAACCCTACACATGTCCTCAAAGAACAGCTTTCACTATTAGATGCCTAAAAAAGTTTCAAGTTGCTAAATATAGTGATTTTTTGTGAGTTTATGATTTGAGGTAGAATGACTCATATGAGTAGTCGTTTTTTTAAGTCTTCTGTGAACAAAACGTAATTGCAATTAAATTGTCAAAGGATTTTCACCAAAACGAGTGTTCTTCGATTGATATAAATTATGTCGGGGTCTCTTGAACATTGAAACAAATATTTTAATTTTGTATGGTACTTAAAATGAAGTCGCAATGAGATTTTCAAAATGTTTTCGAAAATGGCTTTACTTTTTGTCTTTAATTTTCGAATAAAAATAGACGTATTGATGAAGCAAACCCTATCCAAAATTTTAAAAATTAAATCCAAATGAAGACTTATCTCTCTCAACTTACTACAGTAATCTCTCTATCTCAATGGTTTACGAGACTTAATTTTTTTTAAAAGAGTTTTATTTGAAACTGTAACATTCCGAAAATATAAAGAACAATCTCCCAAACACTGTTCACATTCTCTTCGAAACAAATGCTCCCCCTGGAATTATAACAAAATTATTTCAAAATCCACTTTTACGTTGAAAAATAGTTTCGGTATGACCAGAAATGTTACAAAAAAACTTACCAGTATGAAAAACGCAAATTAGAGTATACGCCTATGTTATATTATAGTTCAATTATTATTGCACGTATACTATTGAAGTCCGTATTATTTGCTAAATTAAATAGATCACCAAGGACGAATAATGAACATTAAAAAAATGCTCCTTTGCATGGTCATATTCTCCCCTGCCCCATCTGCGGTCATTTATTATTTCTTGCGTCCCAGTGTAGCATTAAAGGATGGAATGTTGCTTAGAGTTCACGTGCGTGAGCGGTTGGTAAGCGTGATCGCGGCTCTCGGCGGCGGAAGCTGCTCCAGTGGCATCGGGAGGCTCGATTTGGTGGGAGGCGGTGAGAACGGGAATGAGGTGGGAAAGGGAATGACGGGAGGGGGAGTAACAACAGCCAACGCCACCGCGAACCCATAAACTGCGAGTTGCAGACCCGGTATCGGAGCGCGTTTATTGCTCTGCCGAGTGAATTGTGCGTGCGGAATGCCCCACCGTCCCTCCCTCCCCCCCCCCCACTTCTCTGCCCTACTCGGCACCGCGTCGCCCCTTCCTTTCAATTCCGTCCACAACCTCCCCGCTCTGGTTCACCTGCATTGGTTTTCAATTGTGCCCGGTCTCCAATCAGCTGAAGAAGCTTCTGGGGTTGGGTGACTTTATTCACGCTTATGAATTCATTTTTAATAGAAATACATTAATAGAGTAACCGTAAAAAATATGATTACTTTCTTGGATACTATTGACATAGTATAGAGAAATATTGGAATGATGCGGCCCAAATAGTGATTTTGCGACAGGAAAACTCATATTTTAGAGCCCTGATACCGAAAATATGTATACTTCTTTTTCCCTTTACCTAGTATCTTATCTCCTCTAACACGTTGTGAATTTTAAATCCAAGTTTCGTGGGTCATTGACACCGAAAAATTGTTTTACGCAAATCGCCCATCCGGCACTAATATGTCTGACCCTCGGGCCGTTTGTCCGTTTGTCCGTTTCACCGTAAAACTTTTTACTTTCCCGTATACGTAAATATATACTTAGTAATATACGTAGCGTAGAGAAAATTATGTAATGCTGCGGTAAATCGATTTCGAGAATTCAAAGAAAACGCGTGCGGAGCAATTCGTGCGGAGCGTGCGCAATGTTGAGAAATAAAAGTAAAATTTAAAAAATAACAAAAACCAAGATTTTTGCAAAAACGGCTCCAAATCTTTTCTTTTAACTTTTGGTAGGGATAGTTCTAAATGCTGTCTATAAGTTGTCATAAACCCCATATTGCTGTAGTCTTTTTTCTTCAAAAGCTACAAAAATGCGATTTTACTTGTCTCTCACCTCGATAATATTTACAATAGCGGCAATATGATCACATTATTATATTTATGAGTACATGTGCTTTAAATAATGACATACACAGTTTCTCGAATAATCAACCGATTTTTGTATGAAAACTCGCTCAAAATTCCGCATTTTGACAAACGTCATTTTCTCAAAAACGACTCCAAATTTTTCTTCAAATTTTTCGAAAATATGAAGCTAATTGCACACACATTTAGCTTTAGGTAAAGTTCATTTCGAGGTACTTTTTTCTTTTTTCAAAAAGTACACAAATATATTTTGTTTGAAAGATCTTTCACGTCGGAAATATGCTAATTTCCAACAATTTGTACACGCTATTATATTTGTGAGTTAATATGCTTGAAATAACTATAAATGAACTTTTTTCGAAAACTCAAAAATTGTCTGTGAAAAGAACTTCAAATTTCGAATTTACTGCAGTGCTTAAGCGTTATTTTGATACAACCTTTTCATTTTTCGAGAAATGACGCAAATTGTTGAAGTAAAACTCAAAATTACGTAACCATTACAAATAATGCTAAAGGCTACGTGAGAGTTTTACATCACTGGCTACAAAATACATACATCTATGTATGAAAAACGAGTTATTCCAAAAATGTTCCGTTCATGATACTCTTTAGAAAGGAGGGAGAAAATGCTTCCCTCATGTTTTTCAAGAGGCTGGAACTGCTGTATTGTACAAAGGAAGAGGAGTTTTCGAAATACAAGATCCAAGAAATGAAATGCTTTATGTGATAAGAAAGCAAACGGATAATATGCATTTAGATTCAGAAAGAACTGAAAGAAAGTGTAAATTATTTTTAAAATAGCGACATCACAATTTACTCGCTACCTAGAACAATTTATTCTTTTTTGCAGTCCTACATTGAACACAAAATGCAGCAGCTTCATTTACGGGAGAACTTACAATTGGTTTCTTTGAAACCAATTGTAAGTCAAACGCAAACTAATGTGACGTAGTGAAATGAGAAATAAATTCAATAAAAAAATAAAAATACTATATTAAAATATTATGAACAAGTTACAATAAATTGCTAATATTAAACACTCCGGCAACCTTTTCCTTCTAGTACACTGCTTTATCGCAGAAAAATAAAAGCACGCGTGATGCGAGCTATCGGACTTCCGTCCCGTGACGATTACCGTCACATGGCTGACGCCAAAATTTAACCGGTCGTGGCGACCGTGTGCCTACAGCACGCGAGATCGTCTGGCCCTTATTCTCCGGACATCTCGCCACACTCCTACACACCTTGTACTTACACGTACAACGCACCCCGATGTAACTGAATGAGAACGCGGGCGCAGATGGCGCCGCGTTAAATAGTTGCAGGCTGACCCCCCACCACTGTTCATATGCTAGGCTCTCAGCTTTGCTATCGCAAGCGAGGCTCGCTGGCTAGCATCCTCGCGAGTTTACAGCCTACGGTTATTTTTGGCTCTGTAGCTCTACCTGAGTCAACCGCCAGAGCGCAAACTCCCGGAAGTTCAGGCTCAAACCCTTCCTTCCCCCGCAGCGCACTTTCACCGACCTAACGGTTCTGGCCCTCGTGTTAACGACGCCACACTAATATTAATCTTTGATTACAACACTAATAATGTTGCAAATAATATTAGATACTGTAGATTTAGTAACTACCATAAAAATAGTAATTTTGTGAAGGATATTGTAACGTACTAGCAAACGAATCTCATGGCAGCTATTTGGGGACGCATGCAACAGGGGGAGAGAAGGGTTTTTCCTAAAAGCCAGCACGCGGCAAAGGGAAACACGAAGCTTTGGTGTCCTCCGGTCTTAAGGAACCGACACCCAAACCTCATGGCAAGCAGAAGTGCGCTGCGGTGGCGGCGTGACGTAGTAGGTCACGTGAGCCTCGAGCATATAAGGGAGTGCACTGAGCCAATGGGTGAGTTATAGAAACAGTAGGAAACTTTCGTGCAGTTGCACAAAAACTTAGCGCCACGACAGTGCAGCAGCGAGCAGGGCTCGCGAGGCAAATCACTTGTTGACGAGCCCATGGAGGACTTCTGTCCTTGGGAGATTGCGGTCACGTGGGAGCTCTGCTGTGTGCGTGCTCAGAGGCTGTGAGGAGTGCCATGTCTCGCGGCTGATTCTCAATTGGGTAAGATCGCTCCTGCGATCGAGGCAAACCATCAGTTGGTACTCCTGTACGGACTTTGTGTGCCAGTGTAGCATCTGGTCACGGAAGCTAGGCTTTGTGCGCGCTTCAGCTGTAGGAGTGGCGAGTGCCATAATTGAAGCCGACCATCAATCGGGTTGGGATCGCCCCCACAATCAGGGAATAGCAGGTCTATCGGAGCTAGGGTGTAAAGTGCAAATTCATTGTAAATATTTGTTTTGTTTTCTTTGTAAATAAATTTGTTATATGAATGATCTGTGTCTGTGTTCACTGTGCGTATCCATGGCGTCACAGAATATTGGGTATTTCTAGTGCAATAGCGATAAACATATGGTAAGCATACACATAATATTGTAAAATAATTTAGTTGCGAAAACAAGTCAAAGGTGATCAAAATGTTCCATGATGTTATCATATGTGTGCTTTGGAATGTATCTGAAACTTTCTAAGTGAACGAATGATATTTTAACGTATTAGCCAGCGTGCCTCATGGCATCTAATTGGGGACGCTTGGTAGAGGATTAGCCTCGCCCACAGGAAGAAGGGTTTTTCCGTAAAGGGAAGAACGCGGAAACGGAGACACAAAACTTTTGGGGTATCCGGCCTTTAGAAACTTTTCACTGTTATAAACAAGGAGGGGGTGGCGTGACGTAGTAGTCACGTGGGCCTCGCCTATATAACAGAGTGTACAGGAGCCAGTGGTGGGTTCGGAGACATGGGAGACCTCGTGCGTGTGCACAAAACTTGGCGCCACGGACGGTACATATGCGAGCCAGGCTCGCGAGGCTCGAGTCACTAGTTGACGAAGCCTGCGGACGTTAGGCCCTTGGATGACTGCGGTCACGGGGGAGCGATGCTGTGTGCGTGCTCCGAGTGAAGAGTGGTTGAGTGCCACGTTTCACGCCGATTCTCAATCGGATAACATCACTCCTGCGATCGAGGCAAAGCAGCCGTTGGTGCGCCAGAACTTACTTTGTGTCCCAGCGGGACATCCGGTCACGGAAGCTAGGCTTTGTGCGCGCTTCAAAAAGTAGGAGTGGCGAATGCCACAATCAAAACCATCTTCATCGGGTTTGGATCGCCTCGCCGCGATCAGGGGTAGTAGGTCTATCAGAGCTAGAGTGTAAGTAGGATATTAAGTGTTATATTTGTTTTGTGTTTTCTTGTTAATAAATATATTTGTTATACGAAAGCCTCTGTGTCTGTGGTTCGCTGTGAGTATCCATGACGTCACATAATATGTAAGACTATTCCCCATGAAATTATCTTTCCAGAAGTTTTAGAATGCCCTAAATTTATATTTTCATAATGAAACATCCTTTCAGTACTCACCACTACCTAAGATTGATGAATCCCAGCTTCTGATAGACCATCACAGAAAAGTTGCATGAAAATTCATATTTAAACTGATTTCTTTAGATCCATCGCCTTGACTGAAGTATTCCACATGTGTTTTCAAAAGCTGTTGGTGTTAATTTCATGAGTGTAATGATATACTAATTTATCGTTGCATAATTGTAAAGCAAAGAATCGACTCTCATATACTTCGTCAACGATATAACACGAAAAGAAAGGATCGATGTGGTTTTATTGGGATTCAAATGAATTGTCCCTTTAAGGTCACGAACTGGATGACAGGGTAACACTGTCATTCAATCGTGTCCTTCATTGTGACTTAAATTTTTGGCAGATTGTTTGACACTGTCCCTCCTCTCTCCTTCCAACTCGTTACCATGAAGGTATGCTACATTTAAATATGCATATAGAACAAGTACCTTACAGCAAAGCATGTCCATTTCTAATCCTAGCATGATCATAAATACTCAATTTTTGAATTTCGTAGATGTTATATCACGGAAAGCCACGCATTCAATCGATCCTGGATCAGAAGGGTGGGCAATCCTCTCAGAAGCTGGCTAGCCATTCACCACAACAAACTACATACCATCGTTTAATACTAATTAAGTACTAATTAATTATCACATTTTTTAAATTAATTAGTTCAGCTACTTTCTAAAAAATCGAGGGTCACCTGGCTTCAAACTGAAACTAGCCACGAAACCAAAGACAAAGAATATATCAGAACAAGTTAACAAGAAATTATTAATTAATTAGTATTTTATTGCTCCATTTCACCATAATTATAAAACATAATTGTTTAAAAAGTTCAAAAATATCTACCAAAACACAATTTATGGAAAAAACCGCAAAATACTTCTTTACCGACAAACAAAGATTTCCGTATTCTAATTACATATAAACTCAGTATATATTTTTACCATACAGCACCGGATGTAAGTCTGACATGCAATTGTTTAAAAAGGGCACCAAAGTCACATTTCAACGACCTAATTTTCAAAATTCTTAGAATTAAATTTAAGCGGCGAACTACAGAAATACTAACATTTTTGTAACAAATATATTAATTGATTCAAAGACTACAGATTTAATTACTGCCTGCAATTTATAAAGAATCCTACACCTTCACAGAGGCTATAAAAGTATCCTATAGAAGCTATAAAAACAAAAAAGTCACAGAAAAATAACTAACAAGTGAAATTCAGAAATTTCATCACTAGTTCCTACACTTTATATCCATTGATTTATTAATAATTTTTTTAACATAATTACTCTGCCCTGTTGTTTTTAAAATCAACTGCCTTGCTGCTGGGAGATACCTGGTTGGGGAACAGCCCCAAGCCGATGTGTTGGCGCCAGACCTTGCTATAGCAGTTGCCCATAGCAGTTTCACACCCGGAAACACCAATCGATAAACCAAACTCCGATTCGAAGGTAGTGTCCGTGACGTCAGTGGCCCCAGCTGCCGGAGGTCAGCGACCTTCCCTCCCCCCGTGGAGGGCCCAGCCGGGCGCGTGGATTCGCTCCGCGCAGTAAACCCGCGCCTGCCGCGCAGCTTTCGGAATTTAACGACGTGGCCTCCAATAATGCACCAAGTTAAACACATTCTCGGCTCACCCAGCGCGACAAGACTCCACGCAACGCTACCGTCTGCGTTCCTCTTTATCTCCGCCTCCCGTGAAGCCCTCTCGACGGCCGAGGTATCCGAGAAGGCAGATGAGTAAGGAATTTCTGCGCAGCAAAGCGGATTTGCAGAGTTCTTGGAAATTTTCCTTATTCACTGACGTTTTAATACCATCAATCACTTATTTACTCATTGAATATAAACATTTTACTGTCTGGGAAATTCTAAAGCTAGTGTCATTGTACTATATCCACATAATTAATATAAGTTTTCTCAAATATAATTTCTATTATTAGTAAATAAAGTTCTGGAACACTGAGACAAAATTTAAATCTTATATCCTTATGAAAACAAAAGTAGAATACATTTTAATTCCATACAATACAATATTAATTTCTTTGGGTACATAAAGAATTCAAAAATATAACACCATATAGAAATAAATGATTCAAAATCTCGAAAACTATAATTTTAAAATTACTAAAGAAAATTGTACGGATTAGTTTGACGATTCAAGAAGAACATGCTGCATTCATATCTCAACTTCCACAATGAGAAATCGATGTATATGCTTTATAGTACACTTAATTGTTTCAGATTGAAGTACATACTTATAAACTCTCTTCAACTTCTCAGTTATCAAGTCGAAGACAACGGAAAGCACCAATGTACTCTGTCCAGAAAAAGAAGAAAAGTAAATGCGCGGCAGCCTTTACCCTCGCCTCCTTGGAAGTCCTCCAATCGAAGTTTTTTTCTCCCTCTCTCTCTCCCTCCCTTTCTCTCTCTCTCTCTCTTTCTCTCAATTGTAAAGAATGTAATGGGATTAAATATTATGATATTTTGATGGAATATTCCGTTTTCTTTATCTGTTAAATCATTATCCGAACCGATGAAATCAGATTAAATGTTACACACTTACACACGCAAGTGCGGTACTGTTGCAATGATATTTCGCCGAGACGCACCGATCTGCGTCAAAGTGACGAGCCATCCTCGCGCGGAGTCGCGAAAGTCATGGAAATCCTGTCGCGACTGGCTCGTAAAACGAGCTCACGTCGCTATTACTTCTTCGGAGTTATTTGTCAACGGATATTTGAGCCAACTGTAATGAAAATGGTGTAGTAAAATCTCGGCAGCACAAATACTTGCGATGACTGCCGTTAATAACGAAGATGTTGTTTAGCAACTCCTTACGGCAAGAACATTGTCATGTCTCATATTGAGATACGTATAACGACACACCAGGGAAATACATTTGAATTACCTCCATGACCAGCTAGTGTTATGGAAGATCTTCACTGGCAGTGGAGTTCATAAGCAAGATCGCACGATGTGAAAAAGGCAAGAACATTTCCAACAACATATCTAACAATAAAACGTGAATAGTTTTGACTGACAACTTCCTTTATTAGAATTTGTTATTGAATGTTGAAAAAGTGTTGCAGACTGATATGAATGGTAATTATTATTGAATTTCATTATGCTTGAAATATTCTAACGATGTGTACGATATGTTATTTCTATCTATTATATTAACTTTTTCGAATAAATTTAGATGTCCTCTTTATATAAGGTATAAGCATTCCTGGCATTAATCAGAGTGAAAAATTCACACGTGGCTGATCAGTAAGGAGCAGATTTTGTTGACCTAAAATATTGCCAAAGATGATCAAGAAAGTACTCTTTAAATGCTTTATTAATTCCCTAAAAACAAAGTCGTAAAAAATGTGAACAAAACCATTTCAGATGAACATCTCAAGGTATTCTATAATGTTACTGATCTAAACAGGGCCATTTGTTCAAATGAACTTAGCTTGCTAACATTGGGTTTGGACTGTTCTTTAAAAGAAAATCTTTGCCTTTATTTATTTATAGCTAAATCAGCCGAACAGCAATGACGCCGATAAACGTCACAGGAACCTTAGAACGTCGTTCTCACAGAGGTTGACATTACAATTTACGAGCACCGAAATAGAACAGGCTACTTAGGAATTCTGTGGTGAACATTTGTTATACCTAGTAATATTGTTTGAAGCAAGTACCATTTAAATGATATTAAAATCGATGACACCAGCAAAAAATGCAATAAAAAGGGCTTATTAGTTGAAATCGACAAAAAATGCAAAAACTTTACATAAAAATGAGTCATTTCGTTTCGTCCTAATATAAAATGAATTTCTGTGCTAATCGGCACTGTTTTAAAGTGAAAAGAAAAAACTGACATTTCATCCAAAATTTCTTATAATTTCATTATAAGAAATAAAACAATATATAAAGTGCACCCCATTATTAAAGAAATTAGAAAGAGATGTGTATCTCGTGCAACGAACATTTTCATTTGTGCTTATAATTTATTTGAAGATTGAGGGAGATCAGGAAGCAAAGAAGAGAGGAGAAAGAAAGATACTTAAGCCTGTTGAAGTGTAAAATATTAAATTATAATGGCTAATTCATTACTATACTCGTCGAAGCATATTCTATTTTATCTGCATTTGCATTCCTCCAACACTCGAGTTAAAATACGTAATTGAACAATTATTTTAGCAGAATATACTTGCAATGGTTTTAATTATAATGCATTTTAGATAGGATTGGAATACCAGAGTGTAATCTCGCGGTTTCTTGAGACTGGATCAAAAGTCCGCCTGGGTAAGTCCTCTCAGAACGTTCCGCGGGTTCAGCCCGACTGCAGTCCGTTCCATTTTCCTCAGTGTAAGTATTGCTATCTACGTTTACTGTGCTCTGCTTAGTGTTGTATTGATCGATAATAACTGATTCAGATTTGTCTGTTTTCAAGAAACAGTTGCATGTCCTTTTAAAGCATTGCCAAGATTGAAAACCACCGCTTAGACGTTTGTTGAGACAAAATATGAAACCACCTACCACGAGTATCATCTTACCTCGCAGACTTAACACACTCACAATTCCGTAGATTCCGCAATGTTTATCAGTGTTTCTGGTTTTCGCTGGAAGGGTGAGAGAAGAACTATTTGCGCTACTTATGAATGGTAAAATGTTTACTCCTCCAAAATACTGGATTAACGAGCCGGCATGCAGTCGGGTAATGCTTTGTCAGGTGAAGGGGATTAGCTAGGGGAGAAAACGGACAGCGAAATGCATTCGGGCAATTCCAGTTGCCCGTGCAGCGCCCAGATCGCAGGTGCTGCCTGCACAGGGGAGTTGACGTTGTGAAATCCCCCCCCCCCGCTCTATTTCAATCTCTCTCCTGCCTACTTTAAAAATTATGTAAAGTTAGTTAAGAATGATATTTTTCAAAAAAAATACAGTCTTCAAAAATTTCCACATTAACTTTCTACCCGAAAAGGGAAGTTTTCTTTCTGACTTGTCAAGATTGACTGTCAAGATTGTGTAACTTGCAGTGAGGAAAGGTTTTAGCAAATTTCTTCAAACAAGTCAGCATAAATTGTTAACCTGGGACTATTTTCAACAAATATTATACTGCAAAATATGTTCTATTATTAGCTCAAGGCATAAATATGGATGCAAGAATTTGTATAAAAAGTGACGTCGAAATTAGGGGAGAAAAGTGGAGTGGCAAATCAACAGTCACAAAAGTTACAAAAATACAGCAGTGCTGCTTTGGCGCATATCCGGATGATAGAGACCTTTCTGTAAAACTGACTTTTGACTTCAGTTTCTGTATAATATTAGAAGTACACCGTCAACATCTCAAAGGGGGTATCAGAAACGGTAGATTAAGGAGCCGTGAAAAACAATCAAATCGCTTATGCACCCGCGGCATGTTCTGTAGACCGATGTGAAGAACCTGGAAAGAAGGTGTAAGGAAAGAGGGTAGAGAGAAAGCTATGATTCATCATGACACATTACAAGTGGCACGTCACATCCTGAGGAAACTGCTAATTTTGTTTTATTTATTTTCTGCATAATTTACAATATGTTCCTATCGTAACAATAAGCAAATGGTGTCAACAGATACATTTCTGACGTGAAGTTTTTATGACATTGAAAAATTTCATTTACAAAATAGGTATGGCAAATCTAAAATACTCTCTCTCCTCAGTCTATAGATATGCTCACTGTTATCTAGAAGGCTTGTTGAGAGGTGATTTGGGTGGCTGTACAATCTTCTCTGGTATTCTTGGCTTCTCGTGGCGGTAACTTCCTCCACCGGGGCGATGCCGAGGTCTCTGTATATCGTCTTTTTTGTCACGTACCATGGTGAGTTGCATAGTTTTCTTAGTGTTTTAGCTTCGAACCTTTTTAGAATTTCTAGATTCGATTTACTGGAAGAGCCCCACAATTCAATACCATAGGTCCATGTTGGTTTGATTATAGTTTTATAAATCTGTATTTTGTTATGCAAGGACAGCTTTGATTGTCTGTTTATTAGTCACGACAATTTGAGGACTTCAAGCTTCGCTTCTTTTCTCTTAGTTTTGAGGCGCTGTAAGAGAAGTTTTTCAAATACTTTTGATAGGACTGGTAGCAGATTAATAAGTCGGTACGATGTCACTTCCGAGGCAGTCTTTCCTGGTTTCACGATCGCAATTATTTGAGCGTATTTCCATTGACAAGGATAATGGCTACTTCAAAGCATCGCGTTAAATATGATTGTTACGAGTTCATATCCTTTACTTGGCATTTCCTGCAACATAATGCTTGCCGGTAATAAGGTCAAACCCTGCGCTCTTTGCAGGATGCGTGTGTTTTTTGATTGTTCGACTTCTCGTGAGTTGAAATGCTTTTTGGGCAGAGATAACTGTAAAGGTACGTCCAAATATTCTAGCACTTTATTTTCAATAGTACTTACATTTCCTGCTGGTTTGAAAACTGAAGCAAAGTGTTTTGCTAAGCATTCGACCTTTTCTTATGCGCTTCTTGCCCACGTGCCATCTTCTTTTCGAATTGGTGAGATGTGCTGTTGGGTTCGCTTCAGTTTTCCAGTTGCTTTCCAAAGCGAATAATTCGTTTCAGCAGTAGGAGATAGTGCTTGAATGTAATTAGAGAATGATTTGTTTTCATATTCCTTAATTTGACGTGTTAATTATCTAGCTGCTGTGTTATATTTTCTTTTGTCATCTGGTTGTCGAGTCGTCATGAATATTCGTCGGAGTCGACGTTTTTCTACCACTTTTTGTATTATTTCTGTGGGATACGTAGACGATTTATTTATTGTTTCTTTTGGTGTTGCGGCCCAGGCAGCGTCTTGTTATGTGTCATATAGGTGCTGTATTGCGTCTTCGATGTTTTCTTCAGTTGTTAGAAGTGCGTTTGCAGATAGTTGATTGTTCACGTAATTGCGGTACTAGTTCCAGTTTGTCTTGTTACTTGTTAGTTTTAGAGGATAGTTTCTTTCAGGCATATTTGAACTGATGGTCATTTCTACTGGGGTGTAGTCTGAAGAAAAGTCGTAGCAAGATTTTACTTCTACTGTACCAAGATGCACACCTTTTGCTAAGTAGAAGCCCAGGAGGGCAGGAAGCTTATTGACGTCAGTGGGCCAGTACGTAGATTCACCAGTCGATATGTAGAAACATTAAGTCTGTTTGTTACTTTAAGAAGGTTTTTTCCTCGTAGTGTGTTGAGTCGGGAGCCCCAATGCTGTTTATTGCATTGAAGTCGCCTCCAGCTATGAATCTTGATCATAGTGTATTTATGAAGTCTTCAAATTTTTGTTCTGTTATTCTATGTTTGGTCGGGCAGTATACAGATGTTATCGTAAGTAAAGCTTGACCTTCTGTCACCATTACAGATGTTGCAGTTTTATATTCGTTCATTTCGTAATGTTTGATTGTGTTTCGAATTATTATAGCAGTTCCTCCATTGCGCCTGTACACCGTCCGGTTCTTTGTATTAAATATAGTATATATATATATAGTATATATATATATATATAATATATAATATCCCGGTATCTTTAAGTAGGATTTTTCAGTGAAGTGAGTTTCGGATATTAGCAAAATATCTATATATTTTTCTGTGAGAATAGTTACGAGCTGTCTTCGATGTTGGATTAAACCGGTTGCGTTCCAGAGAATAATTTTAATTCTTGGTGCCATTTAATGCATCTTGAATATTAATGACATCAGTAGGTTGAGCAAATCTCCAATTTGTTCAGATTGTTGTTTAAGGATGCTTTCGAACTTTTGGAATAAGTTTTGTATTAATTTGCAAAGATCTGTTTTGTTTTGATTGTAGGGTACAGCGTATGTTGAGTTTTGAGAAGATGCTGTACGAGAGAAGGGATTGGATTGAAAGTGGCGAACTGGGAGGGGAGGGAAATCTAAGGCGATTGGCACTTTTTGTTTCTTCTTGTCGATGGTGGCTGTTTCTTTTCTGTGCTTGCTACGTTTATTAACGTAACCTTCATACACTTGGCAGCCTTTATAGTTGGCTGGATGGCTTCGCGAACATAGCGCGCATGTTGCCGGCTGCGTTGCATCTTTTTTACATTCGTCTGTGAAAGTGCAACCTTGGAATAGCTTTACAGTATTTCTTCGTGTGACTATACTCTTGACAGCGATGGCATTCACTGGAGTTTTCTTTTTGTACGTGCTTCAAATCTATTTCTGCATTTACAAGTGTGTCGAATTGTAGATTTCTGCATTGTTTGCACTTGGTTCTAAGTCTATAAAAAGAGCGATAACGGCTTTTTGCTTTACTCGGTGAAGTACATTGGGCATGTTACGAACGGTGTGACCCTTGATTTGAGTTCAGCTTTTACTTCTTCTTGTTTTGCTGACGGATGCAGGTATCGAAGCACTACACGAAATGCTCTATCTTTCTTTGGTTGATAAGTGTGGTATTTGGCCTCGCGATTCAATTTGCTTAATTATTGCTCTGTAAGCTTCGATGATTTTCGGTAGCACTTTTACATCTTCTCTGTACATTTTGTCTTTTACTTGAAGTGTAAGAAATTCTATTAATTTCGATACATTAGTAAAACTTTGCACGAATATTGGCGGTATGTTATGATCTATGGAGGGCTTTTTAGAAGTTTAAACTTCTGATTTGTCTTCTAATACTGCATATTGATTTTTATGCGTAAACACTGGCGCACTAACATTCGAGGGAATTGGTATGGGCTGGTCACTGTAGGCGTGTTTTTTTTTCTTTTTCGAGGTTGATGCCACTCTAGGATACTCATGGTTTTATTTGAGGTTGTTTCACCCCGGATCTTGTAGTTGTCGAGTCCATTGCTGTGGTTGTGTTCCATGAAGTTCCCAGGGCTGGCCCTGGTGATGTGCTGTATAGAATCCTGTTTGATCTCTCATAAGTAGCTGTTGTTGATCTATCTGTACCAATTGCGAATCCTGATTTATTAAATATTGATGTTGCTCTAATTTTTGCTGTGCTTTTTTTTGTATTTGTAAGTTAATTGGATCACTGTTTTGCCCCACGAGGCCACTTGTACCTTGACCATTCATTGGTGTTGAATTAATATCACTGAATTCACTGTGATGATTTAATGCTTCCACTGCTCTAGCGATGTGCTGTCAGGGAAGCCACTTGAAAACATTGTCACTATTACTGTACACTGAACTCGTAGAGTTGTACTCTCCTAACTTTATTTCACTGAAGTCGCCCATGGAGGAGAGCGCTCGGCGCACGTCCGCTCGCTACCGTGTTCAGGCAATAACTGAAACTGCTAATTGGGCGCAGGAATCGATGTGAGATGTCAAATGTTTCAATGTCAATATCACTAAACTGAAAACGAATACGTTTAAATAAATATATAAAAATCATTCATCTTACAAAAACTTAAGAAAAGCATGTTTTCTCCGTAACGGAGCGAGATTCTACCATTCCATCAAATAATGAGGGAGCTCTTTCCTGCTTTTGAGTACAAGCAGCAGATTAAAAAATTCTAGTAGCTTGTGTATACCTGTTTTTTTTGGCGGAGACAGTTGAGAGACCCCATCATGTCGTTTTACTAAACTCTCCCGCTTAATTTAGTAAACCACCTATTTTTGAAGTCCCGAGACACCGTTGGTACGGAGTTAATTCTGGGTATACAACTTTAGGTGAATTGAGTAGCATGCTCTAAAATAAATATACCTGATTTATTTTATTAGGCAGTAAAAATACTATTGTTGGCAACGAATTCAATGTTTTCAAAGATGACAATAACTCGGTCATAAAATAATAAGTGCAAAAAAATTCATGTTTGAAAATCACGCAAATCTGACGCTTCCTTAGAAGCTAAAGCTGATAAACCGAATAATATCCCCCAGATCAGAGCGCACAAAAATTTTTCTTCGGAAATTTCGGTATTCCTGAGATCTGCGACTTCAGTGTCGAATTTCGAGCAAATCTATTTCACTTCTCTAATTTTAAAATCCTACATCTTGTTTCAGTACCCAAATATGCAGAAATGTAAATGCATTTCCCAATACATCAATAAGATTGCAAAGAACAACACGACATTTACTAGTTAAAGTACAGAAATATTCATCGGCATTTCTATATTACAAAAACATAAATATCCACAAAATGAGCGAGACCGAAAACAGGAGCGATAGACTGAGACAACGATGATTCGGAAGGGCAAAGATAGAAACAGATATGAAAGTATAAAGGGTAGGAAGTCTTCAAAAATATAGATAGGTAGTGGACACGAGATATTGGTCAAAAGTCTAACATTGGTCATTATATCCAGAGTGTAAAATGCAAAATGCATGGAGTCTCATAATAGAAAGAGTCACAATAAGTACTTTTTTAGTCCAAATGAAATAAGAAAATATGAAATAATTCTTATCATCATTTATTTGAACTGTTCAGTAAAGTACGTAATTTGAGAAGGACTCCAATGATCTAATTACACATTTTATTACGAATAGTTTTCCACATTCTTATGAAATGAGCCAATACCCAGCACAACGAGCATGAAGAACATAAAAACACTCAAGGAAAAATAATTTAAAATTAGTAATACGTCATATATTTATACTATAATCCAATGATATTTCTATTCATCATTTCAATTAAAACGTAATGTGGAATTTAAGTAATGGAGATTGCATTATAGAGTAAGTACCATCAATTACAAGTGTACACGGATAATTAGAGTTTTAAAAAATACGAGTGAAAATTAGGCTGAATTCTGATAAGAGAACGAGAAGAAGACGTGAATAGAATCTGTTGAAGTAGCGCAAAGAATAATTCCCACTCCTGTACACTGCTGCGCTAATGAGAAGTACAAAGTGAGTCATGCCCTCGCTACGACTTTTCCATCGATTACCACCCATACTCAAGAGTATCGACTCCGGACAGCGATCACGCCCACGCGCACAGCCGACTCCCCTCCGCCTTCGCCACCACCCACTTGCCATCATTGCCAGCAGAACCTGACATCACCGCCCGTTCGTCAACACTTCCCGCTCCACGCTCGCCGTCTCCGCCCACACCACGCCCGCGAAATCCGCCCGCTTGCGTTCTTGGGCCTGTTCTGTTGCCAGGTGGCTGGCCCAGAAATCTACCCAGTGCAAGTGCTCCACCCTTCACCGTCCTCAAAACCACTCAACCGTCTTGGTCACCTTCCCAGCCATTCATTCAACGTCAAATCACTCTTCATTCCAGCTCATCCCACACCAAGCGAATGCCGGATCAGTGCGCTAACAAAGGAGCCACGGACCGCGCGCGATTATTCCTTTCCTTCCTTGTTCTATCCCCTCCCCTTACTTACATTCATTTACACTTACTTGCACTACACTAACACATATGCCGGGAGTCCAATCGCGAGCTTAGAGTCCCAGCAGGGGCGGTGCCCTGTTTGTGGGAGAAATATTTTGTTTGGGAAAAATGAGCAAGCCGAAAGATAGGTCGGCGCAGGAATTACGCCATTCTGCGGAGGGAGATTACATGCCCTACACATATGGCGGGACTGATGACCTTAGCTGTTGGGGCCCACGAACTCATTAACCAGTCAATCGATCACCTCATCCCCCCTCAGAGACCAGCAGTATCCGTTCATCATTCCCCAAACCCCACTCTTCTCTCCATTCGCATCCCTTTCTACTGCTTCTCTCTCGGATATCGTTCACAACCGGCCAGAAACTAGACACGTCCACTGTCTTCATAATACCAGCGCCACCACCACGCCCTCCGCCTCCTCAGTCGAAGCCCACGACAGCATTTCAATATTACGCGCCCCTATATGCTCTGTAATTGAATCGCAAGTAGCTTGCATGTTCATGCGTAATTTACAAGCGCGCGGTAGCGAAACGGGAAGCGCACGGTCGCGGTCGAACAGGTTTGCGGGGAAAACGCCGAGATAAAAATACAGCGGACGTACGCAACGATCACTACAAACAAATTTCTTGATCATGACTTGTGTCCCACAGTTGCGGCCAGGCAGCTGGCGTACTCCCCCTCTAGCGACAAAAACGAGAAAGACGAGACGCCGCCGCGACGTCTTCCGACGCGACGCGACACGCAGCCAGCAGCAGCTTCGCTCGGCTGAATAAGACTTATTAGTGCTGAGTGCTTAGCAGTGGCTGAGCAATGATGGCTGCGCGGCGTCGCGGTCCGAATTTGGTAGGGGCAGGGAAGATGCGGAGCGTGCAACCATCGTCTGGTCGCATCTACCGAGGAACCACTCAGCAACAACACCATCTAGCGGATGGGGGTTGAGGGTGCGATAAGGGAGACTTAATTTTGACACGGCTATTAGGAATAGGTAGTTGGGCCGACGCGTTGACAGGCGATTAGGGAAAAGCTAAACTAGGCAATTCAAGGTGGCTCCCTCCTTCCTACATTTGCTGGCCCCCTCGCCACCACCATTCTGGGCCAGTCCACGCCCCGGGCGCAGCATCTCGGCCACGCCAAGCACGCCTATGCCACGCAAAAGACTCCGGACCCATAGATAGCACAAGCACGCTCAAGACCACGTCCAAGCCACGCCAAGCCACGCACACCAAGGCCACGCCAAGCCACGCCAAGCCACGCCTAAGCACGCCAAGCCACGCCAAGCCACGCCAACGCCACGCCAAAGCCACGCCAAGCCAGCCAAGCCACGCCAAGCCACGCCAAGCCACGCCAAGCCACGCCAAGCCACGCCAAGCACGCCAAGCCACGCCAAGCGCACGCCCAAGCCACGCCAAGCCACGCAAGCCACGCCCAAAGCCCACGCCAAGCCACGCCAAGCCACAGCCAAGCCACGCCAAGCCACGCCAAGCCACGCCAAGCCACGCCAAGCCCACGCCAAGCCACGCCAAGCCACGCCAAGCCACGCCAAGCCACGCCAAGCCACGCCAAGCCACGCCAAGCCACGCCAGCCACGCCAAGCCACGGCCAAGCCACGCCAAGCCACGCCCAAACCACCCACGAACACCAGCAGCCAAGCCAACCGCCAAGCCACGCCAAGCCACGCCATAGCCACGCCAAGCCACGCCAAGCCACGCCAAGCCACGCCAAAGCCTAACACGCACCACGCCAGCCACGCCAAGCCACGCCTAAGCCACGCCAAGCCACGCCAAGCCACGCCCAAGGCCACGCCAAGCCACGCCAACGCCACGCACACGCCACACAAGCCACGCCAAGCCACGCCAAGCCACGCCAAGCACGCCAAGCCACGCCAACACGCCAAGCCACGCCAAGCCACGCCAAGCCACGCCCAAGCCACGCCCAAGCCACGCCAAGCCCCGCCAAGCCACGCCAAGCCACGCCAAGCCACGCCAAGCCACGCCAAGCCACGTTCCTGGTGTGCACGAGGTCTTCTCCAAGCGCATACCCACTGCATCTCACCGTCAACTTTTCCTTAGCAGTTTCCTACCTCCCAGAAAAGATACAGCCCGATTTCATCCCGTCCGTTTTCCTCCTCATGCCTACCAGAATGAGAGGTAGCAGGCGATGGTTCTGAACTACTCTGGCTGACGACGGATCTGCTGACAATTTATTTCGACCAGCGTTTCCTCGATGCAGACACATATCCCCTCAGACACATATCCCTCCTGCATAAATGGCGTTATGATATCTGTGATGCTAAGGTCCGACGGATATCTCCCTTCCATCTCTAAGCATGTTCTTGCATGAGCCGCAGAGATTGAATCACATTCAAAAGACGACCTGTGTCATCTCTGCTCAAATATGAGATATGTCTCTACAGAACATGAAAGACGTACGAGTAGATATTTTGCGCTGCGCAAATTGCCGATCTTCCTCTTTACAAATTGTACAGCTTTATTGCGATGTTGGATGGGAATCGGTATTTTCCCATTTTTCTATTAAGAGTTAAGAGATTTTCTCTAATTCTGTTAAGAACCAAAGTTATGTTTACAAATGAACTCCAGAGATTCGATCTAATTCAGAATGAAACGTTTTGGTACTGGCTAATAATTTGTTAGAAGCGAGCAGGCAAAATCAGATGTTGGTCGATACTTCTTCTGCGCCCGATATTCCTCGTTGCATACACGATTAGTCTACTGCTGCACTGCACAGAAAAGAGTAGCCATCTTCGATATTTATGTATAATATCTCCTATTTTTTACCGATCTTTTTAGAAACATATTATCCTCATTATGTTTATAAATGAGCATTATTCGGATAGAGCCAATAGAGGTTATAAATGAGTTACCTGAACAGTTGCGAATGGTATAATGGAAACTGCACAGAAATCACACATCGGCTTAATCTGTGTCTTTGTCGCAACATATTCTTCCTCATGACAAATCTCTCGTTTAGAACTGTGCTGGGCAAATCGGGAGCTTTAATTTTAAATACTCCTGTAGAGAATTTTAAAAATGTCGATAAGCATCATGTAAAGAAAATCAAAAACACCACCAAACTTGACAACACGCCACAATTATTACTTCAGTCTCCTTAATATTGGCCACTGAAACTCCAAAACGGTAACAAAACGGAAACATAAAATTTGGTACGAGTTGTATTAACTTGTAGGAAAGAACAATTGAGGGATGTAGCGTCCTTTACTATCGACGAAAGTTTGTTGAGAGTAAGACGGATCAGAGTTTGGTAATGAAAGGACTCCTGAATATAGGCCGAGAATATTAACGTGACATTCTGATAAATAAATCTTTTCTTCTAAAAACTTTCTTTTCGGCCCAGAAGTTGCAAGCTCTGAGGATGATCGCTACGCGTACGAAATGATCATAAGTTGAAATAAAATATTGATACCTAACAATATCTTTATTTATTTATCATAATAAAAAGGTATCTACTTCACCAACAATCCAATTAATAGTGACATTCTGGTTTTATAATCCAATAGTAGCGAATTCAAGAAATCGAATCGAATCGAATCGAATCGAATCGAATTGAATTAATTCCTTATTTTACGCGCCAAGTATTGGATTTTTGGCGAAACATTGGTGGAAAATATTTCAGAAAATTAATCGGCGGTTCTGTGGTACGGAACAAGATATCCGCGGAAGTGTAAAGGTTAATATTTGCCGATTGATTTTGGTGATATGAATTCACGGAATAACATATTTACATGTGTTTAAACTAGTGTTCTTATTTAATTTACCTCAAGCCAACAGACAGCAACGATTGGTGAGTGGCAAAACAGCTGCAGCATGTTTGGGTGTTCAAACGATCGCGATCACGTGTGCATACGCTGTTGGATGAACATTGAACATTCGGTAGATTCGTAACAAAAGCCTTCCGCGGCCCGAGGAGGCTGGTCCTTCCCCGCGCACACCTCCCGACTGCAGGGGGGGGGCATGAAGCCGTTTAGCCACGTGCTCTGCGACGCTTCCTTGTGCGACATATGCTCGGCCCTCCGTCATGCCACGACGTGTAAGAATACGTTTTGGATGAAACGGAGAAGACAGCACTAACATGTTAGGCAGTCACGCCCTTCTATATGCCCCATTAAAATCTCATTTGTTGTGAACGCAAATCGTCTAATGAGAATATATGGCATTCGATCCAATCATGCACGGTATATAATTCATAGAAGGGAACTCTTCCGGGCTAGGAGACAACGAAAAGATATAATTTTTCTGTTTGAATCAATACTAGTTTTTGTTGCATTAAATAGAATTTCAAATTGCCCTGACATGGCCTTGTCATTGTCATATTGCCGACTGATATCTCCAAATCACCATCCAAGAAACCGAAAGAAAGGCAGGAAAATCGAATTTGCAATTTTGAAAGTACTATTTTTCAAGAAATGTACGTCACTTTATTTAGAGTTATAATTTTAAAGAACAAATTCCATGTAAAAACTCTACATCTTTTATATTGTAGTTTTTTTTATTTTTTATTTATTATTTTTTACAAAGAAAATATTTTCCGATTTTCGAAAAAAACCCTTCACTGGAATTGGAGTTCACTGGAAATAGGCTGTTCACCATTTTTATCACCGTAATTTGATCTAATATCCGAAATATTGAAAGGAGAATAAGGGTGCTCCATTCGCCGATAAATACAATTTAAAGTATGAATTAAATTTTGATAAATTCTTGAAAATGTCGTTTTGGCTTCCTGTAAGGACCTCTCCCACGATCACAATATATTTTTCTTATTCGAGGGGTCTCAACAATAAACAGATCTATTGGTAGATTTTTATTTTAGTGAAAGTCCTGCTTACGGTTTACACTCTAGTGTTGTTAACAGACCGACTGACTAGTGGCCAGATATACAGCCAAATAAATCAGTCAACAGGCAAACTGGCAGGCAGATGGACAAGCAGAGGAACAGAGAGACAGAGTGACAGACAGACAGGGAGAAAGACAGAGAGACACAACCAGACGGAGAGACAGACTGACAGTGTTAGAACAAGCAAGACTGACAGTGTTAGAACATAATTACAAATATAATTGCTTATTTCCATTTACAATATAATGCACTCTTAATCAGGTTATTGCATAAATGATTTATGTTAATATATTATTGCATTATTGCGCAACCCTGCATGCGCCAACAGGCGCGGAGAATTTCCAGGGATTACTCGCACCACTCCCTTCTCGCAACCGCCTCTGCACCCGCATGAGACGGTTGCAACCCTTACGTGAATTGATGCAATGCCATTGCAACACTTTATTAAGCATAAAACTAACACCATAAATTAGATAATTTAAAAGGGTAACCAACGCTACAATTCATTTTAATTCTCAATTATTCATTACTCTAATCTTTTAATTACAATCACTTGAAACGGCTAACCTCATTGTTACAATTTCAAAAAGCGGCAAGCACCTCCGCCTCAGCGAGCGGCAGCGCTTGCCTGTCAGTCGGCTAATAGCTCTGGACGTGTTCGCTTCGCGTCCCGCCAGCGGCGGCTCATTAATTATACATCGCAGTGTGCGATTATATGTTCTAACTTCAATCAGTTCGTAGTTATGCCGGACCAATACACGTCCGTGTGGTACCAGAAACAAGCTGCATTTTCTTGCTACTTTCGCAATATGCACCCTGCATTCATGTGTAACTTCTGTGCAACGAACTATTCATGCACTTCTGTGAATCTTTCGAGTATTGCAACCGTAATCATTTGAAGTGTATTTGAACTGCTTCACTAACAACATTCAAGTTGTGCTATTTCTATTCATCTAAATTTTGTCATCACAACCGTGGTGCAACCACGTTACTGCCCCTGCTGCGTGACGTAATCTTCGAGTATTGCAACCGCAATGAGGCGCTGTGCATCCAGACTATAACACCATCAGCTGCCAGATGTACCAGACCACGTAAACTGTATTTTCTTTCAGCACTACATGACCATTTGTGTAAACTTCATACAGTGCATTTACGTAATTCCGTTCTACAAATATACACATTTCTATCATGCATGCCACTAATTGTCAATCCTCAACTGATTTCTTCACTATTAATTTCACTAAGACATTTACATGCAACATAATAATCTCATGTTCAACCTGTATCGTCAAATCAATTTAATTATACATCTTAAATTACATCACTTGTGTTTTATTCTGTAATGGTAACTAATTCCCACTCAACAAGCTTTCCAGCTAGAAACCAGTTTCATAGGCTTCAATCTATGGTGGTCCTTCAGAGCTATAGGAAGAGTGACGGAGAATTGGTGTGAAATTAAATTATTTCACCTCTCAACCTACAGTCCGCTGCTTACACCACCTTCGCCATTCTGGTACTCTTTGAACCGAATCTTTCTTCATATATGCATTATTTACATTTTTTATATGTGCATAAATCTGAACCAGTAAATGCTGCTTATGCTTACTCAAGCTCACATTTTATTTGGAATGCCTTCCAGGTATCAAAACTGATATTTGCATCAGCAAAGGCATCTGTCTTTCCATAATTCACATGTTTTCGAAGTTCATATTAATGACCTGCAATGCCATTATTGCATTCTTTGCATTACATGCAATACTGCACACTGTAAATATCAACAAATTGAGTGTACTTGTTACCATTCATGTAAATCAACATTGTATTCATTGTATTCAATTTCGTATCGAGCATCGATTCCAAACAGCTGACCTACATTACTACCCAGCTGACTCTGGTCAACCAACTGTAAGTGCAAAATCCTCATTAAGAAGCGCATCTGTTCACTTAATTAGCTTGCTTGCTTGCTTGCAAAGGTATTACAATCACAGTGACTTTTGTTATGATTTTCTATGCCTATTCTTTGTCAATCAATTAATAGTGTATATTTTTTTCTCGTGAGCTGTCATTTCTCAGTGTATCAAGTAGATTGTAACGTATTAGCC
>BOPP01000213.1:574108-603879 GCA_017312745.1 Gryllus bimaculatus
GTCTGTGTTCGCTGTGAGTGTCCATGACGCCACAATATGTAAGTGTTTTTTTTTAATTTTAGGTGTACGTATGTGTAATGATGTGTGTGTTCAACTCGTGTTTATTTATGTTTCAAGTGTCATATATAATGTAGTATGTGGACCAGTGTATTGTGTTCAGTGAAAAACTTATTTTTGGGGGAAATTTAGTATTAATTAGTGTTAGGGTTCCTTTATGATCCATTATCATTCCTGTCCAATCCTGTTTTCATTAATTGCCAATTAAGTATTTAACACGGCGTCACAAACTCTTCCTAAAAAGTAATTAATCTAATGATCAAATTAAACAATTCCCTCTCAAATTTTCTGGCAGAAAATGAGCTACTTACTTTAATTACGTGTCAATAATTAATTGTAGGAAAGGAAACTCTTATTAAAACCTTTGATTAGCTTAATGATTTAACTGACAATATCGATCCATCTGATGAGATTTCTTCTCAACTAAATGATCTCCTTAATAAATACTATGAAGTTCACACTGCAGTTACTGTAGCAGTGTCTAACTATAAATCAGCTCGCGATGAAAATAATTCTGTTTCCAACAGATCAGTCCCTTCCAACCACACTTTTAGAAGTTCTAAATCTAATATTAAAATACCTGAAATCAAATTACCCACATTTGATGGTAACCAAATTAACTGGCTGACATTCAAACATCTTTTTGAAGACCTCATGTCAAAATGACATGCCTTATTCAAACAAGTTTTATTACTTATCAGGCTCCATAGTGGGACAAGTTAAAGATTTATTGCATAATCTACCTATCTACAGTTGCATGGAAATTGTTAAAACAACGATATGACTCTCCCAGGTCTATTGTTACCATTCACTTAAATTCATTTTTAAATCATCCTGGACTTGTAACTACATGTCAATGCAATTAAGAGCATCAGAGCTGACACTGACTTGTCCGATTTATTGCTCGTTGCATTAATTTGCAAAAGCCATCCAACTGATATACTTAAACAATGAGAACTGTCACCAACAAACACAGACAGAGACAGACAGAAAACAAAGGAGAGAAAGATTCAGGGAGAGATACGGTGTCTCTTTCTTTTTCACAAGGATTGAATATGAAAAAATCCGGGTAACCCCAGGTAATTTCCTATTATATTATATTTTAGACATAATTACTTAATCATTTTATTTGTTAATTCAACATACAAATTACTGAATGATACCATAAGGTAAGTAGTAACCAATGTTGTCAGACGAAATTATTTTGGTTTCTTTTTTACATTCACAGTTTTATGTGTACTATTAAAGTGGTCATATTACTTTCAACACTTGTGCTAAAAATTGAACTTTTATGCCCTGAAAAATGCCTCGAAAAAACTCTTTCATACATATAGCTTTTTCAAATCAAATTTAAATATAAAATATTAACGTCGTTTTTAATTTGAGTTATTACTTAAATATTAAATAGCAAATCTTCGAAAGGAACCAGCATACGATTTTGGCGAATTCCTGGTGACAGGTTTGGCACATAATAATCCCAGTTAGATTAATTTCAGAACTTGAATTTAATTCCAGTTGAATTATTTGCTAATCTGTGCTCTATTATGCAATAACGAAAACAACTGGTTCGTAAATAATAGACACAATGAAGTCAGAATTTTGAAGTAGATCGTGCTATTAATTGATTCCCTTCACTGTTAAGGGATGCTTCACCGATAACGCTACACCTCAGCATAATTGACAACTTCATTATCTACTCCTAAAATTCTTAATTAGAATTAAGGGAATCCAGTGATTAAGCACATTCAGTACCGAACATCCGTGGCGACAACCTCGCTCGCTCCGGCCTAGTCAGAGCAGTTACTTAGAGAACTTTCTAAGCGTATAGCAGTGAAGTACTCGATGTGTAGTGAAGTGAAGTACCATCAGTTAATATAGAGCGCGCCATAAACTAACAGTCACTTATCAGTTATTAGGCTGTTTTAGCGCCAGACGTACGGAGATATCCTTAAACTCTATTGATCACGTGACCCACGCCTTTATACGGTCGTAATAAACAACTTTCAGAAGAGTTTTTGCAATCGCGACATTGCGTTATGCATTATAACAAAGGAAGCTTTTCAAGCGTTGAACAGAGAAATTGCATAATAGGAGTGCATCAAAGACTGTACACTATTGGTGAGACATTTAAAACACGTTACGAGTCAACAGAATAACAAATATACATTTTGCTTGGAGTTTTACATTTCGTGGCCCTCCGTGATGAGTATGCAGTCTGGAATTTGGAATCTTCTTTTCTTGAAAATATATGAAATACCTTAAAACAGCGTTCGTTATGAGCATAAGACATAACCTATCGCGAAGATATGATTTGAATTCCTTTTTCGTGAATTTCTTTCCTGTCACCTCTCCAACATACCCTATTAATTCTTGCCAGCGTTGAGGAGTTAGTAAGGAATAATTGCAACTGGCTCATATACGAGAATCGGTTTACCAGAGATGGAAAAATCCAAGTTTTCATATTTGTAGGCGGTCATTTTGCCTCGTGTAAGGTGACCGTAGAGACTCCCACAAGCGTGCACTGTTTATGAAAGTATAAGGTCGTACCTTAGGCCTGAGGTAAGACGTTATGACTTCAAGGTTCGTCACGACTGTTAGTGCATAACGCCGCGTGGCGCTAAAACTCCCTATTATTAACGGTGAGCCCCCTTCAGCCAGCTGACTGCCCGAGTTGCAATGGTCACAGCATTGCAGGAACCGTTGCAATTCTATACATCAGGAGCCATTACTATAACATGAACACGATACTACATGGCTACTCTATGTGGCTTGGATAGTAACTCCAGCAGTCCAGAGATTCACCACCATCTCGCATTCGGAGCTGCCGAAAGCTACAGTTTGTATCAAATATGCAGAACGGGCAGTTTGCAAATGTTCAAGGTGCCGATTGCAGCTCGCAACAGCTCACCGGGGTCGGAAACTTCCAGGTTGGTAACAACAGCTCAGCAAAAGACGCAGCTAGCGGACAAGCGGACATTGTCGACAATAACAGTGACTCATTATCAAATATTAACTGTGCTAAAAGAACTCATCACTCAGGAAAAACAGACCTTTCCCCAAATAAGAAACCATCCACTACAGAATCATCTCAATATGATATACCAGTGAAAGACAGATTTGAATTGCTAGAGAAACTATCAGATTAAGACAACAGATCAGAGTTTGCCAATCTCACTTCACTCCGAGAAAATGAAAACCTAAGAATTCCTTTCATTTTTGTAAATAACATAAAAAACAAACTAACCAACCAATTTACAAAAGATTATAACGGAAACAAAATTAAAACAATATTTAAATCAATAACAGACATCAGAACATCCATCAAATACTACATTGAAACCAAGAGACAGTTTTACACTTACAAAGATCTAGAATAAAAAATTTTCTGTCGTCTTCAAAAATATTCACCCGACAATTAGGACATAAGGAACAAGACAATTAGGACATAAGGACAACAGGACATAACCGAGACCTTCAACACAAACACTCGTCCATTATCACTGAAACAAGACTATAAAAATAACGTGCCTTTTCCAGTAATTGCCACAGAATTCAACGTTAGTCAAAGTATCAAACAAGTGCTACAAATTAGTCATATCTGTATCATTAGTGTTTCTTAAAATTTATTCTTCCCGTTTGACAAAAGGTCTTTCGAGGAGTTTCAATTTTACTTGTAGCCTTTCTTTTGGGGGGGGGGATTTAGGCATTCCTTGACAAATTCAGGTTAAATACTCTGGCTCATTTCATTCATTCGTTTTCTTCTAGAAGCTACTGGAATTTAATCTTGATTTTTTGGCGGGGTGAGGGGAAAAAACTTTTAGGATTGCCCTGTTGAGCGAAAGGAAGTGAAAGATTCTGCAGAAACAACATTAGTGTTAAACCAGAAAGAAGAAGAAGGCCAAAAGGTGCTTAGACTTTGGACACACGAAGAATAATTGTATCATTTCAATCGCGTACATTTTCTGTCCAATGAATTATTATTCTGTTAATTGTCCTCAAAAAAGACTCACCTGCAATGTGTAAAACTTGCAATAATAACTCTTTGATACATTATATTATTAACTCAATTACATTTTTAATCAATATTATTAATAATATCCCAACAATAGTCAGCAATTTACAAGTATTACTTTTTACATTACATCATTAATAATGCAACAGTACCATAAAAATATTAATATAAATCTGCTCAACTGGAATGCGAATGACATCAACAATAAAAAATTAGAACTAACCTATTTGCTAAAAGATAAAAAATAAATGTAGCCGGCATAAGAGAAATGTATTTGAAATCAGATATCACATTTAACATAACAGATTATAGTGTAGTCAGAACCCTCAGATCAATTGCAAACGGAGGTGCTGAACTATACTAATACTAATAGAAAAATCTATACTCTGTTTTATAATTATTTGCGCGCGGCGATGGTGTAACGGTTAGCGTACCGGACTGTTGGCGGGTTCCAACCCGATCGAAGCCGTGGATTTTTAAGGGCAAAAAAATCCTTCGGAGGGGAAGTAAAGCCGGCTGTCCCATGTTAGTAGATTTACGTGCATGTAAAAGATACTCAAGCCTAAATGACGCCTCGGAGTTAAATTGAAATAGCCTGTTTCTCGCTCAAGAAATACCGCCTTTCTCTGCTAGTTCGTGAGCGTAGCGAAATTTACGTGGTGAGACAGAAGAGCAGGCCTCATGGCCTGATTCTCGCTACGTAAAATAAGGCATTAATTTGATTTAATTCAACAAAATCAACCTTCCATACACTCCATGTCTCGAAACGTCTCTTTAGCCATTAAATTTCCTTTAAATAATAGATAAAATAATAAAACCATAATAGCGGCATACAAGCCTCCGAAAATAAAAAAAAAATGGCTGGAATATTTCTTCGCTATTTCAGATGAATTCGCCCACTCTTCTCATTAGGGATCTTAATGCTAAAAATACCATCTGGGGAAGCAGAAATACCAATACTGCAGGGCACCAACAGCAAGATAATTACAGACCTCAAACTTTACATGATTATCTAACAGAACCCATTCACTACCCCACAGATCATAATAAACATTCAAATGTATTAAAAATTGCAATTTCTAACACCCAAACAATTTTTCACTCAACTTCCTTCTTTGAATTAGACTCAGACCATCTGTCAACCATCATCTCAACTCAACAAATCACCCCCCCACACACACACACACACAAACACACCAACTCTGACACTAAACACACAATACATCCACTGGACAAATATTAAGAACACAATTCAAAAACAATCACCCCACTTTAAAATATAAAAATCTCGCTTAGAAAATAGAACAAGTTAGACCGGTATAAATAATGCGATAATTAACACACTCAACAATTTATAAATGAAGCTCACCACCTCACCTTTAAGCATTTCAATAAAAACATTCTCACAATTATTAACCCTAGAAACAAGACAAGAAGACTTTGGTGCATCACGAGAAATCCACAGCTTAAGAAAGAGCTAAATTTACTGACCAACATCGTAACGAAATCACTAAGTGAACATAAACAAACAACTTACAATGGTTTAATCCATCATAATTTTTAAAAGACTAAATTCCCATCTGAACAGAACTCAAACAATCCCAATGCACCAGTTTGGCTTCACTCATAAAGTTTCAACATCTCATCAATTATTAAGAATCACGGAGCACATACACACTGCATTAAAAAACTCATACAATAGTTATCTTTTTAGACATTTCGAAAGCTTTTTATCAAGTGTGGCATCCTGGCTTAATTTTCAAACTTAAAGAAATAGGTATTTCCAACTATCTAGTTAATATCATTAATAGCTTTCTCCAAGAACATTTTCAGCACTGTCCCCCACGTTATTCAACGTATACCGGACAACCCATAATATCACATACGGACATCGCTCAATTCGTCGAGGACACCGAAATTTTTATATCCATTCATTCAAGTTAATTTATCTGTAAACAAATTCAAACACATCTAAATACAATTGATCAATGGTCCGTCAAATGGAAAATCAAACTTCATCCTACTACATTATCAGCCAAAATATTCTCATTAAGAACATTTCAACCCCTAATTCACTACAAATAAACACTCACCCAATTCCATGGGCCCCTCACAATCAATCTGTCAAATACTTAGGGCTGAATCTTGATACCAGACGAAATTGGAAAAATCACATAACTGTAAATAGAAACAGGAAAAATCACACAACAGAAAGACAAAATGTAACTAATTCCTCTAAATCGCAATAGTAAGTTCTCATTAAACAATGCCACCACTATCTATAAATCAATAATTATACCACTAATCTTTATTATGCCCTATCTGGATAAACGCTTCTAAAACCAATATCAATAAATTACTGATCATCCAAAATCATTTCCTCAGACCTGCCACTCGTGCACCCTGGTTCATCTCAAACATTCAACTGCACAAAGAATTAAATTTACCTCCCGTAATTTACCATATTGCTCTCCTATCTAACAATTTCTTATCCAAAATGAACACAATAAACGAATCCACCCATTATGACCTAGCCACCACCTACCAGTTTCCAACTAGAATTAAAAATAGATACCCATTAGATTCATTCCTCAGCATATTTTCAGAACTGAATTAATCACATATTTGCTCTGTGAGTTTCCTATTCATGTGTAGTTAGATTTAATTGTAAGGTTAGCATTTAAGTTAAATATAAGTCATAAAATACACATGATGTAGTAAAAATAATACTGCACAATATATGTATATTCGTCCATTAATATATATATATATATATATATATATATATATATATATAAATATATATATATATAATAAAAATTAAGATATGAATTTAGGGGATATATGTAATAGTTTTCATTTGATAATTGGCGTTTTTGCATAGTTCATAGAAGAATGCGGCTTAAATTCCAGGAAGGTTAGAGTAAATATTGTCTGCGAGAGAGCCTATTTATTTTTTTATTGTTTATATTTAAATCATTATGCAGTTGATTGTTACTGATGTATCATTGTGCTTTAGTAATTAATCTTAACAATTTAATTTGGATAACTTGCATTTTTTTAGGTTGGTATAGGAAGCATTGGTCCAGATGGGACAATGGAACTATGTACATTCGTTCATTAATAAATCACCGGCCACCCGGCCACTCGTCGGAGCATCGAATAGCAGCGATGGCCAACCGCCCGCGCCCAAGATCCAGGCACAGTGACAGGGACAGATACGGTGACTATATTGGTTTTAATTTCACGAGCGGTAGTGTTTAACTACACAAACAAAATGCCTAATCTAGGTCAGTGTTTCTCAAAGAGTTTATTTTATTTTGATCCCATTTTCTTCTCGCTTCTCCCTAAGGTCTATCATAAACTGTCGTTCATCTACCTTGGAGGCGATATTCGATCGCTATGTCGTTGCCAATAAAACGTGAGTGTACAATAACATAAAATCTATAATATTAATATAGCTTTCAGTTATTTGCAGTATTTGGCGGATTTTGAAATTCTGTCGGACTTATTTTCATTCGTGAAATTGTCCTATTATGTACCACTCGGCCTTTGGATATTCTCAGATAAATCCCTTCCTCACTTCGCGAGTCGGTGATTTATCGACAATTTCCAAAACACTCGCGGTATTACTCATGATAATGGTGTTGAAAGTGACCGTGACGGTGAGAGGGTGAGATGGTGACGATCACCGATGTTTGGAACGTTACGATGTTGGTAATGAAAATAATGGTGAAAATCCCGGTAACGGTGAAAATGCCGGCAACGATGACAATGACTTCAAGTGTAACGGTGACAGCGAATATAAATGTGAGACCGATGGTTACGGTGACAACGATAAAGGATACGATGGTGACAGTGACGGTTCAGCACTGGCAAGGAGCGCGAAACGACTGAGACGAATACTGTTATGGGAGAATGTGAGGCAGAGGGCCGGTGGCGGTGGCAGCTGTTGTCCATGTGACGTGAAGAACGATAAAGCAGGTTTATGATAGTATAACAGTTCTCAGCGGAAGTAGGGAATTGCGAGGGATGTTGTTTGAGACATTGAGAGAATACCATCAGTGTCATATGGATATAGTTAATTCAAGTGTATTGGCAGTAAGAATATATTCCTGAACAGCTCATGAAGTCATTACAGGAGTCGAAGATTGCAGAGCAGAAAGTGAGGTAAAGTAATAATTGTTGCGATCAGTCGAGCAGATGACGACTTTCACACCACCACTGTCATAGTAAGTTGGACGTCTTGAAATTAAGGTCATACTGGAATCAGAGATGATTACGATTATTTTATATGATGTTTTATGATCACTGAATGACAGGGAGTACCATGAATGATTGTACCAATATCCGGCGAGGAACTATGTCATTAAAATATCCTATAAAGTGCGTAGTGGGAACACGTAAGTCGACGAGCTTAACGTGAGTCCAATGACTGCAAACAGTGCTAAAAGAACTTGCAGCAGTAGAGTAGGCATGAAAACAGCCTTGTAAAGTTATTTGGATAGGACATTCGCGTTGAGATATGACACGAAATTAAGAAAATACAATAAAATCGGGATTTTGAATTTTACATTTTCAGGATTAAGACAGTAAGAGAAGTAAACGTACACCTCATAATTCTTTGCCACTGATTGTGCCCCCTGCAAATAATTACAACAAACCTAAGAACTTTCTCAGTACGATGTACAGCAGATTAGACTGTGGTCTGGGATTCTAAGGCAAAACTTTTCATTCATTCCTGTGCCCTAATATACACGAAAAAATAACAGTTGAAGTATACCAGATCCATGATACTGTAACAAGTTTCCTAGTTACAGTACTGCAACAAGTACTGGTATACTGCAAGTGTTCTTTTTGCGAGTAAGAGTATGATTCGACCTTAAGTGAATTATAGTAGGCTGGGAAGCATTGGTCGTATATATCATAAATGTTGTAACTGCTGTACAAGTAGTGGACAGCATATGCTGGCGAATAACTGCTTCCTGCCTGCATAAGAAGGCCGCCGCAGTGGCAGGAATGGCTCTGTCGACAGCTGACAACCCTGACTTTCCGGCGGACTCGCGTCGCCTCCGCCTCAGCAGTCATCACCAGCGCTATCGCCGATCACCGAAGTGACAACAGTGGCCACACTCCATCCGTCACCTCCACCACCGCCTCCGCTTCACAACCGACGATGCCACCTCCCCCTACGCCCCCACCCACTCCGCACCACCGCACCCGCCAATGCCACCCCCATCCGGCCGCCTAGACCTGATACATGTAACGCGTTTGGACGCGCGCGCCGGGTCGGCCGGGTGGTCCTGCGGCAGTGGCCGGCCTTCTGCTAATTAGCTGGGACGTCTCGGCCCACAAAACATCCACTCGCCTCTTTATCCTTGCCATTAAGTGTGAAGTCTTACGTTCATATTTGTACATACTTAGCGGATGTCTCCTTAAAGTCTTATACAATGCTCACCACACATAACAAAACTTCTTTTTAAAGTCGAAAGAGGGAAAAAACATCTTTTCACATTATGTTGCTTGGATATGCTGTAACACTGGTCCTTCTTGTTATCTATATCAGAAATCTTTCTCGAGTTCTTTCTTTCTTTCTTTTTTTTTTTTTGGCAGACTAGATATATAGATGTTTCTCTTTCTTTTTTAAGAGCTGCGACGGCGGCTCGGTCCCAACGTCGCCTGCCGCTTGCCTCCTGCCCCGGGCCCTGGCCTGCGGTCCTCGAGCCCCGAGGCCGTCCCCGCCGACCCGGCCGTCCTCGGGATGAGGCATTCTTTCGGCCGGGTTGCATTCTTGGCATGACAGCCCGCTCGGCAGATATGACGGCGTTTTGCCGACCGCGGCCACCCGCCCGCTCGGCAACGCTCCGCGCGCCCTCGCCGCCGCCCAAGCCCAAGCCCAAGCCCAAGCGCAAGCCAAGAGGACAAAAAGAGGAGCGGGACGCCCCCACGCTCCTCTTGCGCGACGGTGGGCGCATACCGACTGCATCCCGCGTTCAACTTTTCCTCAGCCATTTAATTCCCTACCAAAAAAGGCACACCCAGACGCCACCCATATCCACTTTCCCCCTTGGAGTAAGTATTGATTCCTACGTTCACCGTGCTGTGCTTATTCAACATTTTTTTAAAAAAATGTATTTCCTCCTGTTTGGCATTGCTGCCTTTCAGGGGTGTTAACATTTTACAAACTAATACTTTGACATTCTTTCTCACGCTAATTGTCCTGAATATTACAAGCTATGTTCAATGTATAATTTTGAAAATTGATTTGTTGTGAATTTATTTTTATAAGTCATTGAATAAAATATTTATCTGTTATTATTTTATATTAATAGCTGTTGGGAATTAATGACGTTGAGTATTTATGGAGGTCTGAGTTTATCCTTGGAAAATCGTGAGCTTATTCTATTTGGTTTTGGGTAGTTTTTGCCGAGTTTGAAGTTGGGCGTGGCTGGAGATCTTGTGTGTCAAAGAACTTGTGAGAGGATTTTAAGATGTGTTCTTGTATTGATTCAATTCGTAATTCTCGTGAAGTTGTTTGTTACTAATAAACCAGGAAGTCTTAGTTATTTTTCTTAAACATTTATTTTGAATGATTTGTAATTTTTCGATGTGTGTTTTTGCTGCATTACACCAAATTGGGTTAGCATAGGTGATTGTTGGTCGTAATATCGATTTATAAATTGTAGTTTCACATTCAATACTTAAAGCTGATTTAGAGTTTAGAAGAGCATAAAGTTTAGCAATTTTTGCGTAAATTTTGTTTGCAACTGTTTTGATATGCTCTTTCAAAGTTAATTTTGTATGAACCATTAGTCCTAAATATTTAATTGCAGTTTGTTTGGGAAGCCATTTTATTATTGAATTTTGCATTTTAAGGGGGAGGGGTCGGTGGTCTTCGAAGTGTGAAGATTTTTTCTTGAGATATGTGCGAGTTTATTTTGATTCTCCACTGTTCAGACCAGGTGATATATGTTGTTAAGTCGTTCTGAAGGTTGTCGTAAGCACAGAGTATATCCTCGTGGGCTGTGAATAAAACGGTATCGTCACGAAGAGAGCGATTTCTGAGTCAGCTTGTTTTGGGATATCCGATAAGATAAGCTGAAAAGTAAAGGTGATAGGCATGATCCTTGAGGGACATCGGCTGTAGGTTGGTATTGATTAGAATAAGAAGAATTGATTCTTACCAGGAAATGGCGATCTGCTAGAAAGCTGTCGATAATTTTATAGAGATAGTTTGGTAAACCCAGACGTTGTAATTTAAATAGTAATCCGAGGTGCCACATTTTGTCACATGCCTTTTAAATGTCTCGAAATATTGCTAAGGTGTGTTTGTGTTGATGGAAAAAATTAGCCATGAATTCTGAAAGTCTCAGGAGTTGGTGAGTTGTTGAGTATTATGTCTGAATTCCCGAATGAGATTAGGTAAGCCTTTATTTCTGTATATATTTATTTATACGTGGTATATATTAGCTTCTCGAATAATTTGCTCAAGAGTTGCGAAGTAACTTATCGGTCTATAATTGATATTGGATTTTGGAAGTCTTTCCCTGGTTTGTTTGAACGGGAGGCGTAATAGCAGTTTCCCCAATCTTTTTAGGAAAATGGCCTAATCTTAATGCCGGAATTGAAAATGGCGGTTAAAGCGCCGATTGGGTCCTTTGTCCGTCAGTTCTTTGAGGGCTTTATTGTAATCTTTATCATATCTGTGCCTTTCTAGATTTTAATTGATTATTTTTTTCTAACTTCAGAAGGTGAGATAAATTTATTTTTCCTGGAACAGTTGGCAACTTGTTTTTCGCTGATTCAAGTAAATGTAATTGGTTGAACGGTTGTTGCTAATTGGATTAGGATGAAGGTTTTCTGATAAATGTTTGCTAGTAAATTAATTGTTTTTGTCTAAGTACGGCGATTTCTGCATCGCATTTTAAAAATTGGGATTCCTGCTTTTTCTTTGGTGATTCGTCTGATCGTAGTCCACATTGGTCTGCTATTGGGGTGAATTTGTTTTATTATATTTTGATATTCAGAATAACGAAATTGTTCTAGTCTGTATTTAATTATTCTGGAAATTTTATTCGATTTTACTTTAAGGTCTGATCTCCTGGTTGTTGTCGTCTCAATCGTCAATATCGTCTAAGGTTATGTTTAGTTTTGATTAGGTTTTCTATTTTCAATGGAACTGGTTTTCTAGTTTTAATACTTCCGGAACATTGTGTCGTTGACTGTTCAATTGGTTTCTGTATCGAATGTGTTATATGCAGCACTTGCATATCTAATTCCTCGTTGGTGAGAATTTTACTAGGGTATATTATACTGTATTCAACAATTATAATTGTTCCACTTCTGTTACCAAGAAAGATTTTCACTTTGTTTTAAAGTTCTGCCAACGTCAAAGCCACATTTAAAATTTTGTAGAAACTAAAATTAAAACATCCTATTGGAGTATCTTCTTGTCCTGTTGACTTAGCATAACCAATTCCGAATGTTCTGTCATGTTCGCTAGTATTCGAGGTTTTCTCTGGGCTGATGCGAGAACATATATTTGCCCTACTTAAGAATAGAAACTTAAAAACAATTTTACTCCTGAGATGAGAGATGAGATGTAGTCGGGCTATGGTTTCTCAGTTAATGAAAAGTGAAAGAGTATTAAAAGGGACTTACTATTTTGTACAGTAAAAGATATATTAATTTAGCGTGTTTAAAATATATATTTTAAAATTCGCGTCAATATTTAGTTGATATTAGTCAAATCTAAGATGCGATACATTGTTTCATCGTTATTACACCCACACCTACAACTCACACCTAGACTCCATTTGAAGCTGTCGAATAGTTGATGGCTACAACAGAAATGATTCAGATATTATTCTAGCCTTCGGCTCTGAATTTCATTTTCATTCTCTATTAGTAGTGAATATGCGGTAGTGTTTTCTACGTGATCAAATGTAACCGGACACGCCCAAAACAGTGTTTTGGTGTGGTCGTGTATTTCATGGAAGGCGCTTGCAACATGTTGTTTTGTTCCGTACAGGCCTACGTTGATGTTTCAAAAACCTTCTTGCTTCCTACTGTTGAAGAGCAATTCGGGGATGGCGATTGCATATTTCAAAACGATCGAGCACCTGTTCACCCTACATGGCCTAAAGCTCGTAGCATAGCTCCGCCTGAGGCGGAGTAATTACACGACAATAACATTCCTATAAGAGACTAGCCTGCACATCTGCATAGAGTCCTGACTTGAATCCTATCGAACACCTTTGTGATGTTTTGGAACGCGGACTTCGTGCCAAGTTTCACCGATACCTCTACATTGATACCTCTCCTCAGTGCAGCACTCCGTGAAGAATGGACTGCCATTCCCCAAGAAACCGTCCAGCACGTGATGGAAAGTATGCCTGCGTGAGTGGAAGCTGTCATCAAGGCTAAGGGTAGGCCAACACTCTATTGAATTCCAGCATTACCGATGGAGGGCACCACGAACTGGTAAGTCATTTTCAGACCTGTATCCGGATACTTTTGATCACATTATGTATATATTCAGGGGAAAAGCAACATAATATGAAATAAAATATAGTACGTAAATATCCTTTTTGTCATTTTGTGAACTGTGTTTTGTTATAATCCATATCTCAGTCTAACGTAAACACTAATCTAGCCTAATTTGACTGCTTCCGCAAAATAGAAGGAAAAAGAATGGAAAGATTTCGGCGAGAGTAATAGGGCGCCACCGCGCGCAATCTACAGTGGAATCGGTGTAGTATTTGCTTACTACTCCGCCACTGCTAGTAGACTACTACTGATAGTCATAGGTCAAAAATGGACGCCGGTGGCACAACTATGCCAGAGTGACAAACAAATTATTTATTTTATTTATTTGCAGTAACTACACTCCACCATTTTTCTTTAAATTTCCCACATTATTTGTGCCAACTCTTAAGATGAGCGTGTAATAATTACGCGTCAATTCATTAAGTAAGTCTACTTTCGGTGATACCGAAGACACAATGATGGATGAATTGTTCGGTTCATTATCTCTCTCAAAAATTTTCCTTTTATATGAAAAGGTGACTATTTTCACATACATGTATTCGGACATGAACAGTATTTCTGAGCAACGTGCTTGAGATTATTATGAGAATACGAGAGTGAACTTATGGAAAATTGTCACAGTATATCTGTGTCCATTAAAACTGTTACGAATTTGAAAATGTCAACATGTTGGGATTCCCGTTTGCATGTGCTAACTGCCTTCAAAAATAATTAAACTTATGTTGGTGCACAAGTTCCCTTATGTTTGAGCTGACATGCATTTGATCTAGTGGAACAATATAAAACTACACGGTTGTCACTTCACTTGGTAGCAAAGAGATGCACAGAAGTTAACACTCACTTTATATCGGATGATTTGCATACATGTTAACTTTTTTACGTCTGAAGTCTTTTAGTTACATGCCATGTACAGTGTTACACAATTTGCAATATAGATATTCATGTTGAAGTTACGGTGTTACAATTTTGGTTTACGATGTCCACATATGCAAGTTCTATGACTGGCAGTATTTGCTGTTTGGTACCATATTCCAATAGACGAAATTGCCTGAACACTTTTTGTAATACTAATAAAAACTAGGAATCAATGATACACTTAAACTACATTCTTTTAAACCACACTGAATGTTGCAACAGTTACCCCAAACTATCATTTCCAAATAATATTTAATGATTGTTAGACGTAAAGAATGTATTACAATTTTCAACAACGTATCTTAATGACTTTGATAAACATTCTACACCCAACAGGCTAAGAAGGTTTGCCAAATTATAAATGATTTTAAAAAAAATCCATATATACTGCTTCATTATAGAAGGCACTAACACCAAAACAATTAGACAGCATTTATGCACGAAACCCTTTCAGTACAATTTCAGGATATCAGAGACATTTGAACACCCAATATTTTCATGATGACGGTATTTTAAACAATTCCCCTGAATCGTATCCTCACTGGCTTAGGTGGCTCAGGGCAATGAATGATGTCGCCGACCGGAGGTCGTAGGGTTCGAGTGTTGTTCGTGACAGGATTTTTGACATTTGCTACAGAGGAAGAACGAATTCAGTCGCTTTGTGCACAAGAATTCTAGTGGCCAGCTGTTATAATTGGTAGTTCTCTGTGGTTCCTCTTATCAACACCAGGCGAATGCCCAAGTCATATCCTAACAAACGGGCCACGAACAGCGCGAGTTCATTCCTTCCCCTTGTTTTGTCATTGCCCATTATTTAAACATACTTACATGCACCACACACGTAAGAACACCAGCCGGGAGTTTAGAGTTTGTCCTTGCTGGTGTGAGATACCTGGTTGAGGAAAACACTATGCCGCCGTGTAGGTCGGCGCCGGATCTCGCCATCCAGCGGGGGAAATCCACGCCACCTCTCAAGATAAATCCATGCACTACACTTACGGAGCTAATGACCTTCCAAGTCGACGCGCCTGGAAAAACCTGTCAGTCGATCAATCAATCAAGCAATCAACCTATCACTGCCTCACTCCAACCCCGCGCTTCCCGTTGTACGCCAGCGCAGAGGGCAGTTGCCCCCGCGCGGCCGGTCTGGGTGGTCGGCCTTTTTGCGCGCGCCGTCGCAGGGCCAGCCGCTCGTTTTGTTCTCTCCTCAAACAAATGTCGGAATGTCGTCGGACGGAGGCCGCATCATCGCCGAGGACAGCGGGGGAATGTTAGAAGGCACAGAGGTGGATGTGGCGGAAGGCCAGGACCGGACCGGAGATGACACGACAGGAGCAGCGATGATGGCGGACGCGATAGGTATCTTAACTAAGAGATAGAGTGGCAGAATTAGTATCCGAACGAGAGTCGGTTTGCGCGGATAGTTAGGGCGGGGAGGAGTTTTGGCGGGGAGTGGTTAGGGTGGGGAGTGGTTCGGGTAGGGAGTGATTCGAGTGGGGAACCCAAGTTTTGAACCAAAATCGGCGGCGAAGAAGCCTTGCTGAAGAGAACCGAATAGTTTGAAAACTATTAGCAAAACTGGGTTTTTCATTTATCCCATTTTGCAGTGGCCGCCGATTTGGGTTCAAAATTCATCCCAAGACATTGGCAACCCTACCAAAACTCACAATTTCTGAGTGGTATTTGGGACCTATTGGTCAATGTGTTTTGAATAAGTTACCCTTTGGCAAACACCAGCAAACATATTTTTTGGCTCACGCCTATGTCATCTTTTGCTATACTGTTTCGAATTCAATTCGTCTCGTCAGCTTGGGAGGTGTTGAGATCAGCAACCTAGCTGACCGCATACCCAAGGACAGTAGTGGGGAAATTCTGGAAACCTTAGGATTACTAGGTGGCGAAGAGCGGAAACCGCTTAAAATTGGTCCCCACCAGACCAAGTCCAGACACTATGAAATGACGAACACACGGTAACATCCTGACCAATGGTGGTAGCCCTCTTTATAAGTTCATTACCATTAATGCAGTTTATTTTTCCCTGGCGCCCTCAAGTCGATTGGTATTCTGACGTCATTCATTGTCGAGCTTTTTTTATGCAACATGAGGCTCTTGACAAAAATCTACGTCGTTTTGACTTGATTGTAAGTCTAAATTAGTTTTTAGTAGACATGAATACAGGCGCTAGTGATCATAATACAAGACATAATTTTTAGAAGATATTACAAACTTCACTGCCGATGGCTGCGATCGGAACTTCTTGGTTTTGGTGCTGAGGTGTGGCGGCATGTCACGCTCGCTCTCTTTAATATCGATTTAGGCCCAAGTTTCATCCCCAGCAACTATTCGGGCAAAGAAACCGTCACTACGAGATTTCAAATGACGCAAAAGGTCAGCACTGATGTCAAAGCATCATTGTTTCAATTTTGCCGTCAGATGACATGGCATTCCGTCTTGCCGCTACTTTCGTAAACATAAGACATTGGCAGAATGTGGTGTACTGATCCATAAATAATGTGAAGATTCTTAGTGACTCTCTCTTGCGAGAATCCGGTGTTGCTTGGTGCTAGAGAATCGAGAATCACTCAGCAATTCTTTAGCAACAAGGCTCTCTGGCTCCACAACTATACACCAGGCGAAAATGGCTTTGGAAAATTTAGTAAATAAGTCGGCAGAAGAAGAAATAAGTGACAACGTGAACGCGGAACCGAATTTTAAATTCTCGTTAAATAACAGGGGAACTTTCGAGATAGAGAACAAGTGTTAGAAAAATAAACAATTTTAAAAATCATTCGGAAGCAATTCGAAAAGGGGGTTTAGAAGAAAAACGGGGCAGACAGATACTTACACCGAAAGACAATTGAATATCGGCAACCAGTGTAAGTAGCTTACGAAATAAGTTCGAATTTCTGAACAGCAGGTGAACCAGAGGGCAATGAACTTTGGAGAACGCGGCAAATTAAAAGGCAAAATTTTCAGAACCTCTGAAAAGTTCCAAATCAGAATACGGGTACAGGTACGGGTATGGGTACAGGTTCAGGTACAGGTAACGAAAATATAAACTGTTCCACAAAGATCTCGGTGACAGAGGAAAGCGAGCGCCTTTTTTTATTTTTGCAAAAATATCGAAAGACTGGGCTAGCTAACAAAGGACACAGATGGATAGATTCCGAACTGACAACAGGTGTTACCATATGCCGGGAAGTTATTGTGTTTTTGGGAGACTGAAATGTAATCAGAGAAAAGGTGTATTGGGACCAGAAATACGACATTTAATAGTCTGAGTGGAAATATGGAATTGTGAGCGCAGTTGATGAAATGTATGGTGAAATGGTGGATGGGACGGGTACGCGAGCCGACGGCAACACTATCGTTCAGGAAAATGCATATTACGCAGGCATTACCCGCGCGTATGGAATACATTTTTAAGAAAGCCAAGTAATGTAATGTAATTATAGTAAAGCGTGAAATAATGTATATTGCCATCAAACTACAAATGCACGGTATGAATGAGAACAGTGTAAATATTTCTGTCATTAAGTGTGAATGTTAGATTTAGATTCCTGTGTTATTGTTTTTTGTTGTTTTTGTGTTTTATCAGCAGCGTCACAGAGGAAAGTGGCATTGGCGAAGATTAACGCTGCCGAATAAACAATAGTACCACTGACCACGGTGCAGAGAACGTCGTTGAACCATGTCTAAGTCTCTTGGTTGTGGATTAAGAACGATAATTTCCGCTCCCATTACCTAGCAGATAAGGAGAAATATCATTTCCCCCTATCTTGTACAAGAGGGAACTTTAGTCCCACGACCCAAAATAAAATGTTTAGTGGCCACGCTCCTCGTGCCGAAAATATTATTGTAAAATTTGTTAAGCAGAGTGTGGATGTCAGTTAAATATGTAATAGACGTAAGGAAATTATCCTAATGCAGATAGAGGCATGACGGCAAGGTCACACATGAGAACCAGTTGCTCATCATCAAAATTGAAGAAAGCTTATGAGAATTTGCTTTGATACTGTAAATGGTCATTAGTAGGCCAAATGAAAAAAATTAAATACGCATTATGAAAAGGTGTTTAATGAGAACAACGGCAATTTGCAGTAGAGGAATGGTAAATTTATAAACAATGGTAAATTGAAGGAAGTGGGGAAGAATAAATAAGCAATACCAGGAAAATAGTATAAATTGTTTTAGTAATAAAATTATAATTGACACGTAATGAACTTCCGTGGAATTAGTTAAAATCAGAGGAATATAGTGAAACTGGACATCAAAGAGTAAACGATATCAGGTGCCGAGGGGCGAGTATCCAATCAAAATAGAGGTAGGCACTGGACTAGGAGGAAATCGGCGCAGAAGTACTAACAAGGAACGAGATGGGACTAATATTGCATATTGAAAAAAAATGTGTGTAGTGCGTTTTATGAACTGTTGGGGGTAGAAACTACGTAACTGCGGTGGTGATCGGTACATGTGCAAGGAGAATCTCTCTAACTGCAGTGGCGGTCACATTTCTTTTTTCGGCGTAGCCGAAGTTTGTTGGGAGTTTTGGCCTCTGGATCATATTGATTTCTGGTTAATGTTGCAGTGCGAACGCAAATTGCGTTTTACTGATAAGTGTGAGGTTGTTTGTGTAGGTTTGCGACGGACCTTAGTCGTTTACCAGTTTGGCGATTTGTTTAGTCAGTTTTGTGACTATTGGATTTTATCATGTGTGCTCACTCTATGCCCTCAATATGTCCGAGGGGAGAGCTTGTCTTCTTCTTCCTATGGTAAGGATATGTCAGTGGAATTGTTCAAGTGTTTCCGGAGCTTCGTTTGATTGAAAGGCTTGATAGGCTCATTAAATGATAACCGTCTCAAATATTGAGTGAAGGACTCAATATCAAATTCGTTCCTCGGTATTTTTAGTCGTTTCCGAAACGGAGAGCGAGCTGTGAGTCTCAGAACTCTGTTCTGAACTGACTCGAGTGTATCCTTGTACTTCTGTGCTGTAATTCAACATGACGATGCGGCGTAGGTGGCCATAGTCTAGAGACGAGTAGTTTTATAGAGTACCAGGCGGATCCAAGAGGGTGGAAGGTTCCTTTATGAGGGGTTTTAGGAGACGGGGCCTTTGCTGAAGTTTCGATCGGATTCGCCTGACTTGTAAATGCCCCTGCATCCTCTGATCGAAAGTGACGCCCAGGTAAGTTGCCTTAGGCGCCCATTTAAGTTTTTGGGATCCGATTGTTATTTGTTTGGGCGGCATATACCGCTTTGTGTGTTTGTGTGTGCGGCGAGAGTAGTAGATTGCCTTGAGACTTCTCCGATGAGAAAGTCCATTGGTCTTGTTCAGCTCACTTCAGAGTCAGGTTCATCTGTTTTGTAGTATTTTTAAGTTATGGTCTACGTTTATTCCTCTCGCTAGGACTGTTTGTCGTCAGCGTAGAGGAATAACCGTATTCGCGGTGACTGCGGAATGTCGTGGACATAAAGTGAGAACAGTAGCGGCGAGAACACGGAGCCTTGGGAGACTCCAGCGAAAATCCTGCCCTTTGAGGATCTCGCTTTTCCGATTCTGACCACGAACGTGCCGTTTGCGAGGAAAAATGTAATCATGTCCATTACATCTTTTGAGAGGCAACGCCTAAGAAGATTAATGTTCTGTGTGGAACTTTGTCGAAGGCTTGAACCATGTCGAGGTAGAGAGTAAGAGATCAGGGGCGGGGCAATACATAGTGCCTATAGTGAGTCGCGGGGGATACTGTAGCGGTCGGATGTGCCAATACATATCATTATAATAGGAAAACTCGGGAAGAGAGATAGGAAGGAAAACGCAGCAATTTGATAAGACCGACGTTGAGTTGGAGCATGTCGCTGATGACCGGGGAATACGACGAAAAACAAAGCACAAAACAACGCGCAGAAGATCAAAAAAGAGAAAATGTATAGAATTTGATAAAAATAAAATTGTTGGAAGATCAAGTTTTCTCTTAGAGATTACGTTATTAAAATTAGTATATTAAGGTAAAATGGAAAATGGCCATGTGCGTACGGGGAAATTAAAGAGAGTAGATGGATTTGTAATGGGAGATGTTGATTGATAAGGATTATTGTTTTGTTTTGTTTTTGTTATTGTTATAAACAAGTCTGTATTATTTCTGTTTTAAAAGCCAAGGAACAGCCAAATTATAACGTTTTGTTTGTTTTTCAAGTGTGTCTTCACCGGGGCAATAAATCACAGACGTGAACGGTTTGTAATGCATTGAGTATTTGTTTGAAATGTGCACCAACACCTGAACACTATGTACAATAATTACAATAAACAATATTGGCCCTTTACTAGAATGAATGTTCATGGTCACCAGCGGTAAGCGGAGATAACTTGGACATTTTTTTTTTGAAGGTAGGTGTATTTTTTAATTTTTTCTAGAATTAATTAGATAAAAATCCCATTTCTTCTACTATACTACTATGAAAATACTAATTGACACTATAAATTCGTATGCCATGCATTAGAAACTCTCAGTAGACGCATAATAAGCTGTTTCTAATATTACATTCCCATTAACAAAAAGTAAGCATAAAATAAAAAAAATATTAAGTTCACTGTATAAATTAATAATATATCAACAAAAAATGGTACGTGATATGATATTTGTGAGTTCATAACTGAATTCAACTTTTGAAAATTAGCAATATTCACCTATTTTCATTCACGGGCGTGAAAAAAAGTTCTCATATGTTCTTCAGTGTAATCAAAGCCCGATGATGTTTCATTCTCTCAAACCAGTTAAACGGAAGAGATAAACACAGGCGAAGGTGTAATCAGTTGAAATGATAAGAGGAAAATGTCAATTACCATTCTCACGACTTCCAAAGTGATCAGATGACATGATAGAGCACTTTTGGTGTAAGTGCACGAGCACCTTGTCGTTGAGGGTTGTAGAACTGAGAATAGAGACATGCACTGAGCAAACACAACATGGGGCTGTAGGAACACGAACAAGGGACACAAAATATGGGTCTTGCAGTAAATACCACCTTGAGAATGTGTCTAGTTGAAAGCGACACAACGGTATCTCCATTAACCAAACGGTCGAGCGAAGAAGTGTGTTTCAAAGAAAATTCTCCAAATTAATGTTTTAAATACATATGAAATTTTCTACATCGATATGCAGCAAATATTACATCCAGGGAATATGAATATTCTGAAAGTTAATGTAGTAGAGAGGAGACGATTATTATAGCGCGCCACCATTGGGAATACTTTTGTGATAGAAGAAACACTTTGTCCCTATCCACCCATAATGATTGATGATTCCACTAATTTTACTTTTTCGTATTGTCCATGTAGAGAAAGTTACGTCATCTTACAGAAAACAGGACAACACGAAAAACGTTTGGCCCCCTAATATCGAAAAAATGGATTTTCTTTCTCATGCATGTACGATGTTACTCTACTCTCATAATTTAGTATAATAAAATACACCATTCCGGCCTTTCGGGCCTTTCTGATACCGTACTCCTAAAAACATCCATCCGTCCGTCCGTCCATCCGCCCGAGTTTTGTGCTAACTAAATCATTAAAAACTTTTAAATGCCAGAGTATGCTAAGGTTTCTTTCCATCTCTGTGCACATTGAAAATTTGTCGTAATATATTTATACTTTTCCGAGAAACAAACCATATACGTATACTTTAAGAGCAACAACGGGAAACCTGAATTATTTCTGCTTTCTCTGCTTATTGGACAAATTTGACCACTGGGAAAAGAAACTAGCGTCTTCGTGATGTTTTCAGACCATGTGAAAAAATGTTTATGCGGTGTTTGGTGGTCCTATTATAATGTTCTCCAACCAGATCTGATTACTAAGGCGAGAGGGATAAAACAAGCCGAGATAGTAAAATCGCCCTCAGAGATTTTAAATACAACTCTGCTTCAAATTTTTAAGAAGAAATATTGGTAGACGGAATTTTTTCGGTATTTGATATCCGTAAACTCCAGTCAGATGAAGCCTTACTGAAACTATGAATGAAACTAAAAAATATGCTTGTGAAATGTTGATGTACATAAACCATGTATAGATTCCTTAATATAAGCAAACTCTACAAAAACATTGTGAAATGAATGAATACATTCGAATCTCAAAGTTGTAAAATGAGCCTGAAACTACATTTCTACATTCTCGGAGGGACTAAGTTCCAGAAAACAAGAAGATATTAAGGGACGTACCCAAGGAAAATTTGATGCGACTATGATCGATGATTAAGCGTAAAACTTCGGACACAAAAAAAAAGAAACGAAAAATGAAGAAAAAGAAATATGTAGGACGGCAAGTCCAGTGAGTAGGCAACCCTAGCTAAAAAATATTGAGTCGAAGAACACAATAAAATATACATTCTTGGATATGTAACAATGAGTATTTTCAGCTCCCATTTCATATCCCATTCACTCTGCAAATGAAACAAAAACCTGCACTTGGCAAATAAAAAGGATTACAATTTCTGATTTCAGCACCCTTAATACATGCATATTCGTTAAAACATGCTGTTTTTCGATTTTTTCATACTTGTGCAATGGTTGCATCTGCTGCAAAGGTTTAAAGGAAATATCTTAAAGAGAATCCACACTCCAGTTCAAGTCTCACTGGCTTCGATCCGATGCTAAAAAGAATTTTTATACAAAATATTGAACTAGGGATCTATTCAGTGTACCAACGAGATATTTTCCTTTCACTGGAGACAGGATGTTCTCTCAACATGATATCTGCCTTCCTGTCAAACAAGACTTAGAAGTGAAGAAGATTACGCTATAGATAAATATAGACACCATAAAAGCTAGATTTTTACTACTATTTTCATCATATCTTTTTCAGAAGGTAGACATGTTTTAAATACATCGATATATTTTACAGAAACATCGATGTTTTAAATATCAATATATTGAAGCCGATTTTTAATGTATTGTGTTCTGATCGATTTTTTGTCTGTAATTGAAATATTCCCATTATCACAATTTTGTAAAAGTTAAAATAAGAAATAATTAATGTTACTTAATGTTACGCATTGTAAGTTGATGTATACAAACGAACAGAACACCGATCTACCTTCATCGAGTAGACAATCTCCTGAGATGATCCCGATACTTTGCATTTCTTACGTATTTGTTTCATATTTCGCACATGGAAATTAGATCCACACATGCACCGTGGGGGTAGGGCCTTTCCCTTTGAGATTACTCAGGCTTTCATATTCAATTTTCTTACCAGTTGTTGTTATTATTATTATTATTATTATTATTTGATTTTGTTTTATGTTTAATCGTAATTATAAGTTTACAAAGACAATCACTATCAAATTAAATTTTGTTGTAATTTAATTTCAGAGGTAAATGCACCAGCTTTAAAACATCTGTATTTAAACCACCGATATTTTTTTGTCGATGTATTGTTTCTGTTCGCGAATTGGACATTTTTGGACCATACGAACGTGTCATTGTACCCACCGAGACCCAGTTATCTTGTCTCGGGAGTAAGTGAACGTGACTTTTTTGGCGGGAGAGATCAGCATTTCTATGCTGTATACATTTTTTTACATCTCAAGATTGTTAGCTTTGTGGGATGATATATAAAATGATGATGATGATATGAAGAAAGATGAAAGGCAATTACAAGCATACAGTCACAAATATTCATGCTCTGAGCGGGGCTCAAACCCGCGACCCTTCGGGTACGAAGCAGAGACGGCTCTTCAGCCTTAGCGACCTCGGCTATCCAGGTCGGCTGGTCTATATATTTTTAGTATCATATATGGTTTAATTTTAATTTTAAAGTTTAACATTGATGTTTGGTAACATCGATATTTTTATTATCGCTGTCGCATCAGTAGCTACGCCACTGAATGGGACATGCATTACTTGTGAATAGAGCAGACGATCATTAACATGGAAACCAGATCGCACCGTGCGGAGGTGTAGAGGCAGAAATGTGTTCGGCGGATCGTTGTCGACCTGCGCGGGACCTTCCGCATGGCAAGACGCTGTGGCGGCGCTGAGCTGCACAGGTGATGGTGCGCAGGTGAAGCTGCGCGCTCGCGCGCAGTGAGCGTTGGCGGCCGCCCTGCGCGTCAGCCGCGTTGGGGAGGGGAGGGGGGCGGTGGCGGTGGCGGTGGCACGCGAGGAATGCAGGCCGACACGGCGCGACATGGGGCACACTGCGCCGCCTGCCCCACGCCGCACCCCTGACGACATGCAAGACGCGCACCTAAAGTCAATATTGCATCCACGTTACGCAAAGAAGTATTCTAAGACCAGAAAAATAATTGACCCCGCTATAGTAGGAATACGGTATTTAGGACGATGTTTTAAAAACATCAATATTGTTATAAAATCATCGATACGTTTAACATTGATTTTCTGAAGCCGATGTTTTTTGACATAGATGTTTTGTGTTCGAATATTTACATGACCGATCTTTTTTAAATGAAAAAGACAATCATAAAAAGTATATTATAATTTTCATATATTCATAAATTGACGGTTCTTCAAGCTAAAGTGATTAAGTGTGAAAAATAAATAAAATCGAGTTTTTGCCAATAAAGAAGCTTCTATAATTTTTTAAATTATTGGATGTGATCATCAAAATTTTGTTTATTGTTCTGATGATTATTTTACTTTGTTTTGTCAATTACATCTCCCCGCACGCTGCATAAACTTTAATGTTTCTTAATCCAGTTTTAAAAACTTCGATATTCCGTATGAATGGTTTTGGGTAGATGTTTTAATTTTGAGCATCGATTTTTAGATACATTGATTTTTTCTGGGCAATATCACGTCCTTAGGCTATAGAAGCAGCACCGTCGCAATACGCATACAGAGTACTATCTATTGGTGATCATACTGCTTGGCGTTTCCTGCGTATCATTCAATTGATACAGTTACGAACTTGTGTGTAATAATTGCTCACTTTTCTGATGTACACTTTTTAAAAATGCAAGCAACCCTGGATGATGGTAAGATTATCATTTCACGTTATTTACTTGTTATAAAAGTTATTTTGAATGTATTTATACTCCTCACAAAATAGACTGTAACCCGGCCTGTAAATCATTTTGTTTGAGAACAACTAACACATCTTCATGTTTGTTAAATCCCAAATCAAAGCACATGTATTAGTCGAAAGACAAAATAAATAGTTTGACCCTTTCTAGAGCTAAAGACTTTTAAATTAGGAATATAGTATATTCGGTACCTTGTAGTTTCAAATTCTTATTGTTAATTATCGACAATTTCTTATTTACTTTTTTAAGAGAAAAAAAGGTTTTCCAGAAAAAATGTGGCAAAGTGGATATTCTATCAACGAAGATATTTTTAGTATTACTAAATTTGTATCCAGTAAAAAGAATTAAACGACAGTTAACCCCTCCCCAATAACCGTGTTTGAGCAATTTTTAAAATTTATTCTAATTGCCCTCTTACAATGCATATTTTTGGATTTATTATTCCAAACGTATCTCTTTACCCAACTAAGGGCCGGTTTCACCAAACAAAGAGTAAGAGTTTGCTCTGGATTAAATCATGTTTACTCGAGAGTAACTTCTTGGAGCGTTTCACCAACACTTTACTCGAGTGTAAATCGCTTTCACGAGAGTAAGTTCGAGAGTAACTTTACAACGCGAAAATCCGTCGGGTAAAATACGGAGTAAATTCAGTTTTCAACGTGCATTTACCTCCGAAGTGCTGTTACGGTTCGACGATTACGAATGATAGTATTTGAAGACGATTTCAGCAATGATTCGATATATTATCCACTAGTGCGAAGACAAAGGGTGCGAGAGATAATGGATTAGTTTTAATAATGAGGATCGAGATTTTTGTCATGAGATTATGTTTGACCAAATCAGCTGTTTAACTTCATTGTAAACTATAGAGACTTTCTAACGTTCTTTTTGTCCCTTGTGGATACGAAATAAAGGTAGTACTTACAGAATACTACAACAAAAGGAATCACTTTCCAACATTTTAAATACGAATAGTTGAAAGATGAATAAAAGTTTAAAAAATAAAATAACATATAATAATAAAATTTAAAAAAACACGAGATCAGCAACATTTGAAAAACTAAACATTTTCGTTTCCTAGTTACAGAAAATTCATTTGCACCGCCATCGGTAAACGAACTGAAAATTAGATTTTTCTGCATTGCTAACAAAAATGAATGAGCGTAAAAACTCTTAATGCTTCAAGTTTCAGTGACGTACTTCAATGCGTGTATACTTCACTTCTCAATAGGCGATGCGACTTAGGTATTGTGTGTAACATTCCTGTCTTACAAAATGATTTTTTCATTCATTCGCAAATCGTCCTTCACAACGAGGCTTCAGAAATAGGCTTACCGCTACACAAAAATTCCGTTTTTTATAAGGCAATATGGTTTTTTCCTGTGTAACAATGACTGATGTCATCGGTCCATGATTTTCCATATTAGAAAAATCTTGTAATCGCTCAAACAGTGGTATCAGGCCGACCTTCAAAATATAAGTAAAGAAATATGATACTTTGGATTACACAATATGTTATGTCCACGATATCATAGTTAGTGAGAAAATGGCACTAAATATTAATGATGACAATCTATGGAGACAAATTATGTCATATGTCAGACCGAAAATAGTAAATGGTAATGGATATACTTGGAGTGTATCCGTGTGAGAGATAATTGATAGTTGATGCAGGGCAATAATGGATTTTATAGATTACACTGGCCCAAAAATGATAGCGAAATATTATGGGTAAACCTAGATGCTGTTATTCTCCGGTAGTAATATATATCTTGTCCGAAGGTCCAATATACCTATTAATAAATTAAATCTACACAAGAAATTAAGTTGAAATTAATAGTCTAACGTAATTTTATGTTGTTGTATACTAGCTTAATTTCATAAGCTACATATGCTCTTTAAATGATTAAACTCACATATAAGAAGAATTACTTTAAAAAAAAAACATTAATATTAGTTATCTAGTTAATAAAAGTAAGCTATTATTTAATATGCAGTCAGATTTGTAAGTGAATCTACAACAGAAAAGTACTTTTCAGATGAGAAATCACGTAGCCAATATTTAACAGATCTACTATTGAGGTGACTTCGTGGAAATATAGAGCTGCATATGTTAAGAGAATCAATAACAAGCGAGAAGATGACTAATAGCGAGTAAATCCTACGAGCAAGTAAGTCCAAGCCAAAGTACATCTCGAATTTATGTCAGACGGAATAAATGTAAAATATAGTTTCTCGGAAAGGAATAATAGGGAAGTAGTTAAAAACGGCTCAGTTAAAAGTTACAGTAATCAATAACCCGTCCCCACAGACATATCGTCTCTTAATCCTATATGACAGCTAAATATGTAGAGAAAAGCACATGAAACTTCCTCTCCCTGCGTGTTGACTAGTATACATTACAGCGTGAACCACATGAACAAATCTAATTCGCCTTCGTCATTGGTTTTTGTCTTGTCCACCCTTTACGATAGGACTCGAGCCAGCAGTACAGGTCGTGGCACCCCGCATTGTCGAGCAGTTTCGTCGGGCTGCATCTCCTCGGGTGATTACAGACAATAATTCGTGCTGTGATTATGCACCAGGGGCCGAGATATGAGTTCCCCTTGTTTGGGACGAGACAAGCGAGGTAGGCAGTTACCAAAAACATCAGTCAGACCCCACGCTCCTGAGTCGCGCTCGTTGTGCCGCGCACCGCGCGACTAGGGTGGCGGGTGTATGACCTGGAAGGGCAGTGCAGAGGGCGAGGGGACGGGTGAGTGGGGAGGGAGAGTGTAGGACACAATGACAATTCAACGTCAGGAGAACGAAAGGTGACGGCCGGGCGCACCGGCACACAGGGGATGTGGAGAGGGATGAGAGTGGGGAGCGGAGCGGCCATGTGTTGAAAGACGATGGGGAGGGAGGTGGGGAAGTTCGGGCGGGAGAAAGAAAGAGAGAACAGCGCCGGGAGTGAAGAGGAAAAGAGCTTCAAGAGCAGGATGAGTGGGCGCCAAATGGTGTTAAGGGAATTTGACCAAGGATTTGATAGGACAGGTGGAGAAGGCGGGGGTAAGATTAGAGAAGAAGAGGCTTCCGTTGCATTCGAGGGTGAAGGGAGCGAAAAAGCTTCAGCAGGCGAGATGGCAAGGGAAATTTGACAAGGAATGCAGAATAGAGGGAAGAAAAAAGGGGGTTCTGTGTTACACTGAAGTAAGTTCCGCTTGCATTTTCGGGAGGGAGGTAAGAAGGATCTCGATCTGGGAAACCGAGTAAAGAAGCGATAAGGGAAAAATAATAGGTGCTTAGGGCTTCTGGTGAGTTTCCCTTGGGGAGATCAGTAAAAAACAGGATCTCCCGAAGTAAAGTTTCTGCCGCAGAGAGTAGTGTACTATAGGCCATGAGGAAAGAGATAACATTTACTCCAATGATCTTATTAACTGTGGCCTCGACTTTGCATCAAAGCAGCCAAGTAAAGTTTCAGAATAGTAGATTTGAACTGAGAGCGTGTTCACTAATACCAGTTCTTTACTCTCTAAAGATAGAGGGCTTTAATATACTTACTTCTCGTAAGGTAGAATAGTAACATACTCTTCCATGATGTAGAGCCGTTCTGCATATCATACGCCATTGCTTCTAACACACAATATAGAGCTTTATTTTACTCTAGTTGAGAGCGATTAAAGAGAGGTACGTATACTCTGTGAGCGAAACCGCGATCTGCTTACTCTGCAAATCAGGGAAACCAATCTTGAGAGCACAACCATACCAATACGGGTGTTCCTAGAGGCTGTGATTAAGAGGCTGTGAATTGCAATTCCTTTCATTCTATCATTCATGAGTTCTTGCGTTATAATTCTATGGTGTGCGTGTTATGGTGGTTTGAGTTAGCAAGTTTATTTCCTAGTTCTGTTATCTTTTATTCTTAATAAATATGCATCCTTCGCTGTGAGACCCAGAGGGAACTACAGCGAATGGCCCACATAGGAAAAGCAAAATGGCACAGCCGATACTCGCGAGCCGCGGCAAAAGCAAACAAAAAAAAAGACCCGCACTACAGTGAAACGTTGAATTAATCCTATATTCTATCATTCAGAGTTCTTGGCGTTATAATTCTGGTGTGGTGTTATGGTGTTTGAGTAGCATAAGTATTTCCTAGTTCTGTATCTTATTCTTAATAAATATTCAGTCTTATTCTCTGGAGACAAGTTAACTAG
>BOPP01000213.1:603904-632259 GCA_017312745.1 Gryllus bimaculatus
TGAAACGCTCATATTCTACTCGAGAGTTACTATCTTGGAGTAAATGGTTACTCTCAGGTAACTACTCTGAACTTTACTTGGCTGTTGATGAAATCGGCCCTAAGACAACTTTATCGCCTTACTCGGCAGACGAGATCTTTACCTCCCCAGGCACAGAACCCTTTTTTCTTCCCCCTTTTCTCGAATGCAACGGAACTTCTTCATTACCTCTATTCATCCTTGTCAATCTTGCCATCGCTCTGAGTTTTTCCTCTTCACCCTTCCTTCTTCCGCCTTCCACCTGCCATCGTCTTAACACATGGCTTCCACTCCTTCCCTCCCCCGTCTTTTCTCCCGAACTCCCCTCTCCGCCCGCCCTCTGCACTCCACACCCCCTGTGGCGGTGCGCGGCACGTCTGACGTTGATTGTTTTGTCCTCTCCCACACTCTCTTGGCCCTGGTTAACGCACACCGCAACAGCGACAGCGGGGCCGACTGTACTGCCGCTGTCTCGTAAAGGTGGAAAACCAATACACGAATTATTGTCTGTTCAGTAATGTCAGCGAGTTCATTGACTCTCACTAGCGTCAAAGCAAATTGTGGGGGTAGTCTGTAATTAACACGCAGAAATTATTTACATTTATTTGATAAACGTTGGCTGACTTATACTTGAGCCGTTTTACTCCCTATTATTCTTGTCATTCCGCCAATTAGAGACTGCCTGATATCATCGTATCTGTGTAGCTACAATGCAATAAAAGCACTTTTTAAAATTTGTTTTTTAAGAATTCTTATTCATACATGCATAATTACGTAACTAAATTTTAATCTATTGTGAGTTTAATTTAAAGGATGATGGAAGTAAACAAAACGGCATCTTTCATATTCCGTATTTATTGCCTATCAAATCACGGATACATCAGTTACAACCATTTGATGACAATCCATATGCACACATTTTCTCACCTACTATTCGCCATAATTTGTATCAGTTATTTTAATATTTTAGTGGCGATATTGGAACAATGAAAATCACTATCCTTAACCTCCAACTGTACTTAGATTTTTCTATAGTGACCGATGACATCAGGTCATTGTTACACATTCTGCCTTATAAAACGAATATTTTGTGTAGCGGTAAGCCTATTTCTGAAGCGTCGTTGTGAAAGACGTTTGCGAATGAATGAAAAAAAATCATTTTGTAAGACAGGAAGTGTTACAATGACCTAATGTCATCGGCCCTATTGAGAAGTTGAAGTATACACGCATTGAACTTACGCACTGAACTTGAAGCATTAAGAGTTACCGCCTCATTCCATACGACTGACGAAAGAAAAAAACATCTCGCAGAACGATACCCAGCTGCCAATGAACTCGTACATTGGTCTGAAACGACCGTAACCACGACGACAGGTCTGACAACGTAAAAATATCCTCATCCTTCCTACCACACGTTCATTAATGTGTAATCTATGTAGCACATGCAACTAATATATCATCCATCCAAATCTAACTGTTAATGGAGTCACAAGTTGTACTAGCACTTTCCACGACAATAATCTTAGAGTTGGGTTTCCGAGGCAGTGGCGGGGGCCTCAAATTATAAGGGACGCTAAGAGGAAGGAAGGAGGACGGCGCGGGACCAAACCACAACCCCTCCATCAAAGAAATTTGTTAATTACGACATCGTTCAAAGTACCTGCTATCTTCTATCCTGTGTTCATTCAATTATGGTGGGTTGGTCGTCTGATTCCACCACTTTTAGAAAGTGCTTGTTCATACACAAAAGAGCGAGATTCTTTAGGCTGGTGGTAATGTAATACACCTGGAATTTGTTTGGAGACCATTCCCAAATAATTATGAAAGAGTCTAAAGAAGAAACTCGGCGTAGCATACTGCATAATTCTTCCACTTTGGTTTGCAATTACGTAAATCCATATTATAAACAAAAAATAATACTTTTAAATGGCGAAAACAATATCCGAAAGTAACAGATGTTAGATTTAGATGCTAGCTAATATTCTTGATGAACTAAAACAATTACAAATTAATGTCTTAGTAGAATTTATACAGCACAGGGCGAATGGTCAGTGAGGTCCTAAATTCGTTGTATAATTCGGAAGAGTCATTCCCCGACGAAAGAACGTGAATTTTACGTAGAGCATGGAATGCATTGAAATACCGCCTCAACCACAACAAAATGCAAATAACAACTTCAACAAAATGCAACTCAGGGCCAGATTATCAGGTCAGCCCGAGGAACAAATGCATTCACAACAGTCAGATGCTTCAACCCTACCGCTTCATAACAAGGTAATGTCCCAAGGAAAGCGTACCAGAGATAACGGCAATGATAACAGAAACCTTCAACGTGTAGCCACAGACAGTCAGCCTACGGCAGGGTCGAACCTACAAAGACAATAAATGTAGAAATCGGAAACAGATATAGTTAGCTAAACGAAGAGATCAATGATGATGTAAGTGACGAAAATAAAATCCCACCAATTTTTGTCACTAATTTTGAAAATTTTGAAGTTTCCCTCGCGAATGAAATAAAATTTAACGTCTCATCCAACTTCACTACAGAATTCAAAAATCAAAAGATTGGACTCCAATCAGTGACAGACGTCCAAAAAGCAGTTAAATATATCCTGGCCACCAAAAAACAATTTCACACGTATTAGGATAAAATTAGTAAAAAATACACAATAGTGAACAAAAATATTCATCCTTCAATCTCATAAAATGAAATATTAGCCAAAATCAATAATAAATTTAATTTACTACAACAGATACTCGACTATATAAAAATAATTCCCCATCCCAGAATAATTGACAGTAGACTTTGATGGTACTCACAAATTCGACGATGTGTTAAAAATAAAACAAATAGTCAATAACATTGGGATACCAGAAAGAAGAAAGAAAACCAAGAGCTCCCTACAATGTTACCGGTATTAAGACTTTGGATACGGTAAAATAATTGCAATCATATAATTCCGTGTGTGTTTTGTGCAGGTGATCACCTAACAGCAAACTGTGAACAAAAGAACTCCACTCCCACACGTAAACGTCTCGGAAAGCAGAGGGCTGACCTCAAATCAGTAGAATGTCCATATTATTGAAAACTTTTAGAAAGTAAATGAAATAATCTAAATGACAGACCTAGTAACAATCCTACTCCCCTGCAGTTCAATACAACAAACTTCCCAATACTCCATCCAACCAACAACATACCTAATTTCTCACATGCAACAAATATCAACTACCAACAAAACACAACAAACATAAATCACCAACAACTTACCAACCAACAGACAAACAGAAAATCCAACAATTTCAATATTGGTAACTCATTCACTCTGTTTCTAACCAATAACATCATTAATTTTATAAATCCATTATTGTCAACAATTACACAGAATATCAAAGAATCAATTTCTATGTCATTTAGCAACAACTGTGGATCACCGTAATGACATAATTATACTAAATTGGAATGCAAATGTCATCAATAAAAAGACGAATTACAACACTTCCTACATGCTAACAGAATTGATATAGCATGCACAACAGAATCACATCTCAACAAACAAATTCTCATTTTTTATTCAGGTTTACAAATCAATCAAAGCAGACTGATAAAACTCGAAATGAGGATGAGTAATATCAATAATTAAGCAGTATACCACATCACAAAATTACTCTACCACACACGCCCGGACTCGAAACAGCAGCAATAAATGTAAAGTATAATAACAATAGTGACTGCATATAAATAATCGAAATATAAAAATTAATAATAGCAACATCTTCACCTTATTACAACTACCAAATCCGTTCATTATCACAGGTGACCTAAACTCTAAACACTTCTGATGGAAATGTCGGGATACGAATTCCGCTGGTAAATATTTATACAACATGAAAAGGAACCTGAACCTCAACGTATTATCACCAACGGAACCCACTTACTTCCCATATGATTCAAACAAACGTCTTGGCATACTTGACATAGCAGTCACAAATATTAAAACACAATTCATATATCTACGACGTTCCGTGAGCTAGAATGAAACCACTTACCAGTAATAATATCAAGTGCCCATTAAAAGCCTCCCCCAACTCCCCCACCTATCTTAAATACTTATAACATTAATTGGAAGTACTTTAAAACTTCAATAAATAAATCCATACCTTCATTTTACAACCTGAACTTTCTCCAAGAAATTAACCAAGCCATCATGACCTCATCAACATAATAATTAGTAATATTAACAAAGTCATATTGAAAAATGTTAGACGTTAACAAAACAATGTACAACCCGCTCCCAACTAATATAATTAACTTAATCCGAATAAAAAATAAAACAATAAGACTTTGGAATTCCAAAAGAATTCCTTCTTTAAAAAACTAAATCTGTTAAATAAAATTTGTAAAAAGGTTCTAAACAGATATAAACAAAGACAATACACAAGTTCCCTTGCGGCAGCCGACCGAGACACATCGTGCTCCGATCGCGTGCAGTGAAACAGTTGTTATCACATTGCCATTTAGACTGTGAACTTAGTGACATTTAATTACTGGTAATACTCTTGTCCCACGAGTTGCGAGTGTTCGAAATCAACTGTATGGTCAGCCGGTGCAGCGGCTAACCTGCAAAGATGGAGCCTCCGGACTTCGGCTCCTTATAACCTCAACACCGTCAGCTCAGGTATCTACTCACTCAAGTATGAAAACTTACGCAAATGTCATGTCAACTGAAGTATTTCCCACCAAGGACCAGGCCATAATTATCGACTTGCAAGAAGGTCTCACTATTAAAGATTACTGACTATTGACGCCAGTGAAATAAGGTTAATTTCAAGAATTGCTAATAACAGAGTGTGTATCTTTCTAAGCGTTGAAACTATAGCTGTCAGCCTTACGAAGAACCATTAATTTATTAAAATAAAAAACTATGAACTGAAGTTGAGACCACTTGTAACAAAGGCCAAAAGAATTATTACATCTAACGCTTGTCCCATAATCCCACATTCAGTAATAGAGAATATACTCACCACAAAGAACATCAAATTGGCATCTACAATTTTATTTGTAAAAGCTGGTATTCCTGGACAGGGTTTCACCCACATTATGAGTTTCCGTAGACAAGTGTATACTGCCCCTGAAGAGGTGAGTCTACTAACAGAATCTGACTACTGTGTATTATTACGGCTCAACATATAGGATATTTTTTACAAGAGATGAAATGTCTTGCTTTAACTTTCACCAAACAGGGCACTTGGCTAGACAATGCCCTTCACAAACACCTCTAATCAACACAAGACTACCAAAATAGGCAGTGCTTCCATGGAATTTGAACAATTCAGGGGAAAATCCTATGACATACCAGACCCTGCCATCAATGGAGAAAACACTGGAGCTGTAGATATTCAAAGTCACAATGATCTTACAAAAGAAATACCCACAACTGGTCCCTCACCACCTTCTAAATCTGTATTTTCTACTAATGAAGCCAAAAACGATGAAGAAATCCCAACTAAAGAAAACATAGCTTCCCTTAATAATAATAAAAGATGCCTCCAGACTGACTCCTCACCCTCCACTGTAAGCAACATAACTGAAACAAAGAATATGGAAGAAGTCTCAAAACAACCAAAAAAGAAAAAAAAAAAAGAAAGAGAAGAATATGGAAGAGTTGATTACCTCTATCACACACATCAATGAAGACACTCAAAATAACTTCCCCCCTACTTACATCCAGTTTAAATCCTTTTTAGAGAACTCTTTCAGTGCTAATGATCCTATACTTATAGCTGCTGATTACTCACAGGACATATCATTCATCACCAAAATGATGCATAATTTGTATCCTCATCTCACCAACAAAACCATAAAAGGCAGATTCACCAGAATTATCAAGAAAACCAACTCAGTAATTAATGCTGCAGATGAATCAAGTACTGAAACAGATTCCAGTATAGAAATCAACACCAGTTAATGAAAATTCTTCAGTGGAATGTAAATGGCTTTTACCCCAGACTAGAAAGTATACAATACCTATGTAACCTAACACACCCCGACATCCTCTGTATCCAAGACACCAACTTTAAAGACTCCAAACATGGCAATATCAAAGAATATAATTGCTCCTTTAAAAACAGATTTAACGCTAATCATGCCACTGCTAGTGTGGCTATATTCATCAGGGACCATATCCTATATCAAGAAGTGATTATTCATTCAAACATTGAAGTTAGTGCTATAAGGATCCTGTCACCTGTCCCAATTAATGTATGTAATATCTACCTACCAAATAGCTACAAGTTTGCTGAACAAGAAGTAATTTATGTTATTAACAAGATGCAAAAAACATTTCTCATTATGGGAGATTTCAACAGCAATAATCAAAATTGGGGATCCAATAAAATTGACAGCAGAGGTATAATGCTTGAGGAAATATTTGATAAACTAGATACACTTATCTTAATACTGGAGAACCTACTCACATCAATATCAGTAACAACAACTACAGTGCCATTGATATTTCCATCTCTACCACCCAAAATGCTTATAAATATTCATAGAACGTTTTGCTTACCCCTATGACAGTGACCATTTTCCTATTTTTATAAACATAAACAACACTCCCAACATTTATAACCATGATCAAGCAATCCCTAGATGGAATTACAATAAAGCAAACTGGAATCGTTACAATGACCTGATCAAAAGATTCCTACCTGAAATTAATGTTCTTCTAGAAACAGAAAACATTGACACTATCATTAATGCATTTAATGATGTCATTATCAAAGCTGCAAATGGATCAACTGAAACAATAAAATCAACAAACAGATCAAAACTAGTGCATTGTTGGAACGACAAATGCAAATTGGCACTCAAAAAATCCAAACGAAACAATCCAAAAAAGATATTAAGCCAATTTGCAAATAAATTTAAGTGATTCTGTAGCTGTGTTTGAAGAGTTGTTAAAGAGTTTCTTGAGATGTATAGTGCAGTGTCATCGAGAAATTGAGCGGTGTTTATTTGTGCTGGAGCATCTGCAGTGTATATATTGAACAACGTGGGACAAAGTGGTGAACTTTAGGGAACTACAGTAGAAATGTAGCTTGGATTGGAGCAGCGGCCTTCGAATGATACTGAAAATATTCTATATTTATATAGCTACGGATAACATATACTAGAAATTTGGGTGTACCTGTTGAAATTAATTTAAAATAGAGGGTTGGGTACCATATTCTATCGGATGCTTGTGAGATGTCTACGAATGTAGCGATAGTATGTTGTCCCCTTTGGAATGGAGTGTGAATGTGTTCCGTAAGCCTCAGTAGTTGGTGCATGGTAGAATATTGGACTTGAAGCCAAACTGGTGCTGAGGTATAGTGTTTGTTTTAATCTTTATTCAATCTGATGTGTATTAATTTCTCTAAGATTTTTGACATTATAGGTAACAGGCTGATAGGTCTGCTAAAATTGATTGTGAGTGATTCTTGTGTGGTTTGCTATTAGGTGAATGATGGAGTTTTCCCATGTTTGAGGAAAATATCCTATTCTCAACATAGAATTGTATATATTATTTAGAAATTCAATGGCATTCTTCGGTAGATTTTTTAAAATGATTGTGTTTACCATATCGTGGCCTGGTGGTTATTTATTAGGCATACACTTTTTTATTTTTCTTATTTCATTAGGGGATATGAATTATATTTTCTGCGGAACATCATATAGTGGAGCATTAAACATTGTCAAAATTTCGCCGTGTTTGGGATAATTAGGGGAGTTACTCAGGGTGAATGTGTCAACAATGTGGAAGGCCAGTACTTCAGCTTTTTCCATTGGGAAGTATTTTTTACCATCACTAGTTACTAATGAGGGAAGACTTATTCTTTTTTCTTTTTAGTTTTGCAGTAAATTGCCATAGAGAGATCTTTTTAGTTTTTGAGGTATTGATATAGGAATTGTATTGTTCTTTTTTTTTGTTTATTATAGTCGCATCACCAGCTGTGGTCATTAGCGACTACTTTAACTACAACTTAACAATATTAGTAATGTTTAAACTTTACAATATATACAGTATGTATATAATATGTGAAGACAGACCCATTATTAGTTATTTTTTGTTACAATATTAGTTTCCAGTATCCCAACTAGTATACTTTACAATTAGACATTTCTTTGAGAAATATTCAGTCTTCACAGAATTTTAATATTGGGTTTTATAGGTCGGCGTTGGTTCTCACCATCCTGCGGAGGAAGATCCATTGCCCCTCTCGAGGAGAACACGTGCACGTATCACTTTACGGTTCTAATTATCTTATCCGTGACGCTCTCAGGAATAATCAATCAGTGAAATTTTTCTCACAACCTCAAAACAGATATATTTACAGCATTCATCAGACAAATATTCTCCAAGGGAATTAGATTTTAACACTCAATGAGAAAGATACTAGATATTTTAACACTATCCCAGAAGTTTCGTATAGCCAGCCAAACAAACACATCAAGTCAGCCAACATATTTTTACCTTACATCTTTCAGACTTTCAAATCTTTGGGGCTCAAACGTGTTTACTATTGATCCAAAATTCATAGCACGGCTTCTCTTTACTAAACTGAAAAGTGACTTCCATTTTGAGTTTCGACAGGTTTAGAAAGATCTAATGCAGCGGTCGTGGCAAGAAAATATTTCCATTTTCGCGGTACTTCTTAGTTTGTCGATAATGTAACCAAACCAGTCTCGCTCCTTGTGTCCCTTTGAGGCTTTTTTCTATTCTCAGATATTTTTTTTGTGTGCACCATTATTAATTTCTCTGCAATTATTTCTTCTCGTGAAATAACAGTGATTTTCTTTAGTAACATACGATGGTGGTACAATTTATTTACGTTGTTTTGTGTGTCCCCGGAAAGAGAGAAATACTCCAATTGCTACCATAGGTAAGCAAATTGAAATTCAGTTTTCATTAGCATACATAAATCGAACTCAAGAATTATATAAAAAATACATAATTCTAGCGTCGCGGCTTTGCTTGCCCCTGTGGAGAAGGTCTTTCGCAATACTACCGTACCGATTTTCTGTTGCAATTACTACACTCTTCTGATATGGCTTGATTTCAACTCTTCGTAAATTGCTCCAGAACAAGAAAGATCGAGGAGGTCGACGGGACGAGATTCCTGTCCTCAACCCGCGCCGCCGCAGGCGCCACGCTGCTCCCCGCTCCTCCACCAGGAGCGCAGAGTCGCCGAATGAGGAAAGCAATTGTCACCACCACGTCGCCGGTGCCGCCCCACTCACAACTTCAATAACCACTTAGTGCGTGCACCAGGCGGCTGCCCAGGGCGTGTTTACACACCACGGCGCCCGCGGCGTGCCGTATAACGTGGGAGGAGAACAGGGCGGGGGGGGAGGTGAGGGTGGGTGGGGGTAGGTCGGGGACGGGATATTCAGAGACCAAGGTCGTAGGGTTTTTAATGAGCAGCGAGAAAAGAGGCACCAAAGAACAGAAGAGAAGAAGAAGAAAGAGAAAGAAGAAGAAGAAGACGAATGGGAAGGAGGAAGAGGAGGCGCGGAGGGGGAGAATATGATTGATTTATCGATTAGTGATTCCGGGCGCGTCGGCTTTTAAGGCCATTAGTCCCATAAGTGTGGTGCATTTTTAACGCGGCTGATGGATGTAATCTTCCCTCACTGAATGGTGAGATCAGGCGCCGACGTACTGTCGGCTAACGGGGTTTCCCGCAACCAGCTATCTCCCACTAGCAGGGCACCACGTCAGCCGACACAAGCGCAAAGATCCCGACCGGTCTCCCGACTTGTGTGGTAATGTAATGCATGTAAGTGTAAGAAGGGATGAGGAAGAGGAAGAAAAGATCGCGCAAGGTTCGCGGCCGTTTGTTAGGAAACAGCTCAGCAATTCGCCTGGTGTTGATCGGAGAAGCCACGGAAAACGGCCGATCAGAACAGCTGGCCGGTATAAATCTCCTCCACACAGAGACTGAATTCGACCTGGCTATGTAACTAGAGTCGAAAATCTTGCCACCGTCGAACCTAGATCCTACCGATCAGAGGCACTGCAGTGCTATTTATTGATGCCCGGAGCCGCCTCCCCAGATGGGAGAAAGTGGTTTTGATGGTAAGGAAGTGTTGAAGGAGGTGATGTAAGTGTTGGAAGACGTGAAGGTAGAAGTTGAAGAGAAACATTCGCAAGGAACGGAGTAGTGGTTGTATGTCGTAGTGAAAAAGATTTGCTGTCGGAATTGTGGCGTGAAGGAACGAATTTTGGCGAATCTAACGTATCAACACTTTGGGAGTGTCCAAAGAGGCAAGGGCAATATAGTAACTATTTGTTGATATTCTGAAGTCAACAAATATTACGTTTTGGAAGTAGTAAAGGAAAAGGAAGATACTTATGCAGATGGACAAACTGTAATGGTTTAAAGAACATTAGATGTATTCTTTAAAATAATACAAGGAGGTATCAAAGCAGATTCTTGCTCATCGGTGATGTGAACAAAGCATAATGACACATTGGTGCAGGCGGAAAGGGATAATTCAGCAGTGAAGGATATGAAGGGTTTGATAACGGAGAAGTTGGGACAAGTGAAAACGGCAAGAACGAGCGACACTAGAGAAGCCAAAAAGAATCACGGTGGTAAGCAGCGAAATGTGTCTCTCCCATGAGAGTGCTAAAACTATAAATTTTAAGCAAGAAGATGAACAAAATGAACATATATCAAAAATTTTTTTGCGTACACATGTAACTTTGGAAACTCCCACATTACACAGAAAAATAATTAATTTCATAGTTTATAGTGCAAAAACAAATAACCTAACATAGAAAAACGCATTAAGACATAGCAGATACGCAGATGCGATCTGGGCAGCTATACGCTTTTTTTATTAATTATAGTATGCGTTACTTGACAAATTATAATTTTGCATTATCCATTTCGATGTCGCACGTTTTTAACCATACGCTCTCTTTAATATAATCAAGAACGTAATTTCGTGGAAATGTTTTGGAAATCACCAGGATGCTTTTACAAATACCCGTTTTCTGCATGTTCTATCAAGAATTTACGAGTTTTTCAGTACTTTGATAGTTGAAACCCAAAGCTACATTGGCACAATGGCTCAATCTTCAATTTCTGGTTTTAAAAAAATGCTAAATTTTGTGTGATTTTTAATAAACAGGTGTTTAAGTGTTTTAATTGCAAATGAGCAAATAATACTACAATTATCTTTTTGATACATGAATTCTCGTACTGCACCAGTGCCACATGATACACGTCATTTCTAGCCAGAAGTATGACACACGTCATTAATATTATTTTGTTGATAGCCATGAGCCTAAGCGACAGGAGACGTTTTCGCGACAGAAACCCAGAGAGCTACACGCACAGTGTTGGCAATATGCTAAAACAACGACACGACTATCCAAGTGTGGATCACGGCAAATTGATGCTGCCAAGATGATGCTGCCGCGCATATTTTGATTGATTGATTAGCATTTCTGGCCGTGTCAACTGCTAATATAATAAATCTCGTAAGCATAGATGTTGAATCGCAGAAGACGGCGGTGATCTTGTATGATGGCGAGATTCGGCGCTAACCTACCCGCCAGCATGCAAAGTGTTGCCCAATCAGGTATCCTTCCACCATCAGTGCACCACCCAAGTCGGGACAAGCTTTAAGCTCCGGACCGGTGTCTTGACGTTTGTGATAGGGTAGTGCATGTAAGTGTTAGTGTAAGTAAAGGGTGAAGGTAGGACGTGGAAGAGGAAGGAAAGATCGCATGCGGAAACTGCTCTGCAATTCGCCTGGTGTTGATAGGGGAAACCACTGAAACTACCTAGCAGAGCTACCGGCCGCTATAATTCACCTCCAAACAGCGGCATAATTAGACCTACCTGTGTAGCAAGTGTAGAAAATCCTACTAGCAGCAGGACTCGAATTCAAGGTTCTCAGGTGAGCGGCACTGCAGTGCGATCAATAAGTGCGCTGAGCCATCTCAGCCATTCGTGCACTATTCCGACGCTATCGAAAGACCACAGCTCGTGAACACGCAAAGAGAACAACAGAGTGGTCCCTAAATTAACTTTTCACAGAACATTGTTCACCCAATACACACTTGTACAGGGTGCGCCAGAGAAACTTATTTATTTGAAAAAAGGTGAGTGGTGAGTTGGGCGGTTAGAGGGGCGAGAGGGGGCGTATCTGGAGGGGGAAGTTCCCAAGTTTTTTTCTCCTTCCAGTCAGTTGCCATCCATGCCTGTGGACTAGAGAGGCAGCGGGCCCTTTTCGCAGTCCGAGAGGTTCTTTTCTTAAGGTCGTTCACTTGTTGCTACGCAACGCTGCCTTCCGCGCGTCCGGCCTTTGAAATTCCCTCCTCACAGACCGTTCCTGGGGCGTAATTCGAATTCCTGTCTGGGTTAACTCTTTCCGGGAGTGTGGGAAGTGTCGCTAAACCCGAAATGGACTTCAAACGGACCATCAGAACCCCGAAAATATCGAAGAGTGAGGCAGTCAGTTGGGCTTCTCACCCCGACGTTCGGGCTCGCAAACACGCAGCTGCTATGAATTCTGAACACCACTGTTCGACAATATCTGCATGAAGACCTTTCAATTCATCCCTTAACAAACGGCTGTTGTGCAAGAATTAACTGAAACGCGATTTTGTCTGCCCGTCAAAATGCAAATGTGAAGTGCTGACCCTGCCTGAAGACGCGGGTCCGTTTTTTCAGTGACGAGGCTTCACTTCCACATTCCGGCTGCGGGTCAAACAAGCAAAAACATGGCGTTATTTGGTGTGGTGTAATATCCGCGTGAGCTTCACCAGAAAGCGACTTAATTGTGGAGCGAGTTACTGCTAGTGGTGCGATGTCGGTAATGGGAATAATTGGTCCTTAATTTTTTTGAAGAAAACGAACGCGAGCAGTTACCGTGGAATGGAGCCGTTAGCAGGGAACATGAATCGAGGATTTTTTTCTTACAAGACTCGAAGAAATGAACGTTAGGAACGTGTGGTTTTCAGCAAGATGGAGCCACGCAACACAGCCAACGAGACAACAATGAATTGTTGGCGACAACATTTCCCCGACGTCTCATCTCTCTCAGAGGCGATCTCCAATGGCCGGCCACGCCTTCCTCCAGATTTGACTCCATGCGATTTCTTTTTAATGGGGTTTATTGAAATCCCTCGTTTATGTCGTCGACCACGGACCATAGCCACAACCTCAAGAACAACATTCGCGACGCATTGCCAACATACCGATTTGAAATATGCCTGCAAGAGTGGATACGAATTTTCCAAAATCGGACTTCATCTGTGTTGCGCAATGGAGGTTTCGCCATTTACCGATGTCCAATTTTCAAGACTGCATGAAAAAAATTGGGATATTGTATTCTCAAATAAAAAAAATTAAAACAATAACTGAAGTACTTTTGTTTTTATTGACCTTTCAAATAAGTAAGTTTCTCTGGCGTATGTTTGGAATAGGTTGTAGAAATTTTGCAAAAATTCTGTGCTGCATTTTAAAAAAATAATATCATCAAATATTACGGTAATTTCTACACCGTTGTCATATACTAAATATAAATATGTACGTATGGCGCACAATATCCTCCACGAAATGAAGCGCGAAGCATTACGCGGTCGGCTCGCTCAGACGAGGCGAGGCAGAGACCAGGGCAGCGTTAGGCGGCCATCGGCCTGTGACCATCGGCCGCCGCGCGCTGCGCTCCGTGAAACAGAGCCCAGGAATAACTCCCGAAACGAAATGCGTTGTTAACATTCTGCTGGCAGCTTCCTGCTCACAATTTAAATTCCCGGACGAAGGAGACGCATGGCCCCGGCGCCGCGCCGCCCGGAGAGACACGCCGCCCGACGCGATGCGACGCGACGCGACGCGACGCGACTCGCGACACCACATCGCACCTGCCCCCGCCCTAGCCCTGCAGCAGACTCGCCACTCCCCTCGCTTTCTAGGACCTTCAACCTTCTTGCTTCAGTCATTCTTCTCTTTCTACGCCTTGTAGGTCCATCTACCTCACAACCATCTACCAATCACATTCGCCATCATAAATTTGCTGTTTTTCACTCATGGATCAACAGACTATTCCTGGTTCCTATGACATATACATTTTAATAATGAAGTCAATACTATTCTAACCATTGCGTTAAATAATGGTTATGTCTATCAATAATGTCTATCTATAGAAAATGTGTAAACATTATTTTAAGTAAGGTTTTTCTTCAACATTGCTCTATAGAACCTAAGAACTTTATTTGCATCCCCTACATAGGTCCAGTATCTAAACATATATGCCAATGCTTCACTAAACACAATATTTCAGTAACCATTCTTTTTTGTGAACGATTATTTCCTTTTCCCATTACGTATAATGTATACGTCCCTCAACATATCTGCTGCCACCACGGAATTTATAACAGTGTAGAATTTGTGATTGGCTGGACCGCCATCTATGTTCACAATACATATTTCTGCATTATGGACATTCCCGTTTGAATAATTTTTACTATATGTAAATCCATTGTTAGACCATCGGTTACAAATGCCTGCATGATTTGCTAAAATCACAGCAAAAACCACTCTTAAGGATCTTCAGATTCAAAACAAATTACAACGAAAATGAGCAAATACACCTAGGTCCATCTCGAATACATCTTCAAAGAGAACTTAAAATAGAACCCTTGAACGAATATAGTAGAAATAACTGTTTTTACGCTCCGACCGTTCAATTCCCAGTCAGAGAAAAAAGACTTGAAAATTTCCTTTAAAATCGTTTCAGTTTCAATTGCTGTGAGAAGAACATGACATTGCGTCAATAATCTCTCAAGGAAGTGTTATAGGCCCTCTCCTGATCGTGTCGTTAGCGATTGACCTAGCGATTGACCTATGATTTATTTTCAGAAGTTCGATCATTTGTAGATGACTGCATATTGTGATGGGTTATCACAAATATAATTGCATTTCCATTTAGCCAACGCCCGTCCGTGGTTGTCCAACCATTGCCCAGCCTCCCAATAGCGATTGATAATGTCTTCGTTCGGGTGAGTGAGTGCTGTACAATCCCTCAGGTGGTCTTCGTCCATTCTCTCGAGGTTGCACAGCGGCCAAGTATTGTCATCCGCAAGGCAGATGCGGTGCAGGTGAGCTTGCAAGTAGTCGTGGCCAGTGTTGAGACGAAATCGGGCGACAGCTTCAGCTCTCTCAAGATTTCTTGAGATTGGCCTCACTGTGGCAAGACTCTCCCATTTCTTGCCAGTGATTAAGGTCTTTAGGGTTATTGCTGTGAAGTTGCTGATTGTTGCTGTGTCGATTGGTGTGAAGTTGCGTTATCGACCTGGTGTTTAACTCGGTTCAAGGTGATTGCCACGGTATGTTGATCTAGCTGTACCCTTGCTTAGCTTTGGCGTCTGCTTTTTCATTCAGAAGGAATCCCACATGGCTGGGCACCCATTGCGAGAAGACGACCCACCGTTGAAATGTGTTCTGCTAATTTTTCTCGGCATCGTTTTCAACATTTTCAGCGCAGTCGGTAAGGACATTACTGCTAAGCGCTGTTTTTGCTGCCTGGAAGTCGACAAGGAAGGCTGCTCTTCCTCGGACCAGGTTGTTGACCAGAAGTTGGTTAGACGCTTCCTGGATAGCGCGTACCTCTCCATCATAGTTGCTAGCGTTTATTCTGACTGCTGCTGAGTCCTCGAAAGGTGGCAGTACCATCCAGCTCCAGCTGCTCTAGTTTCGGAGATGTAGGAGCCATCTGTGTAAATGTGGAGCCATTCATACGGGGGATATCGCCGCTTGATGGTGTCCAGAGCATATGCTTTAAGTTCCAATGGGCTCGCTTCCCCCTTTTTGAGGTATAATTGATGAGGTCTAGTCGTCGATTTGGCAGTGCTGATACAACTTAAGTATGGTGTTGTAGGGGCCCTGGGTGTGCAACCTCTTTAGGAGGTTGATGCATTTATGACATTTTTCAGCTGTTTCTGCAATGTGAGAGTTCCAGGATAACTTGTTGTCTAAGTTGATTCCGAGGTACTTGGATAGTGACACTTGCCGCAGAGAGATTCCTCTGTATTTTATGACTACTAGTGGAGGTCTGGTGCACATCGTGAATAATTGGCACACGGTTTTTTCAGTGCTAATTGACATTTGGTTCAGAATCGCCCTCTTTTCAAGGTTTACCATGACTTGGTTTAGTACTTCAACAAGAGCAGGTATTTCGCTGCCAGTTGTCCATATAATTACATCGTCAGCGAAGAAAAGACATGTTACTCCTGATATATTCTCTAAGGCGTCCCGTAGGTCATTTATCATAACACTGAAAAGTAGGCAACTCATCACAGCCCCTTGTGGCAGCCCTTGGTGAAGTAGTTTGTAGGGAGAGGTAACAATAAAAAATTTGCATCGGATGTTGCGCTGCGAGATGAAACTTTTTATCCAGTTGAGCATATTCCCGTTATCTTCCAGTTTCTTCAACTTGTGAAGGAGCATGTTCCGCCATATTTTGTCATAGGCAGCCTTGAAGTCGACCAGTATGGCTGCAGTAGATTGTTTCCTGTGTAAGTTGTCCTTAACTGAACATTATATAAAATGAATGGAGGAGATATCTGTTGTTAATTATCGTTTGATAATTGGGGGTTTGCCTAGTTTAAAGAATGGTTATGCTTGCTTTAGGGCAAGGTTAGTGTACAGGTAGGCTATTTGGATTTTTATTGAGTTTAAATTTAAATCATTGCGTAATTGATTGTTACTGATGAACCATGGTGCTTTTGTAATTAATCTTAAAATGGAGCACTTTTGCACAACTCGAATATCGCAGACCTGTCTCACTCCTGTACCTCTGCTTATTTGCCCGCAGCATTCCTTCGCCCAACCTTGGACCAGTGATTGATATTAAGTCCAGGTGGGTAGTTGACTTGGGTGGGGGTTCCCCTCAATCTCCCACATAAATTGTATATGAAGGAAAAAATGCAAAACAGATTTTTTCAAATGGTCATATTTTTATCATTAAATTGTCATCAAATTGTTATCGTATTAATGTTATGTAAATTCTGCAGTTCATTTTTACAATGCAAAAACAGCATTGCATTTTGCATTATTGGATATTTTTTAATTGTTTTATTATTCTTGTTTGACTAAATATGTCGTTCAAGGTGTTTAAGATTCCATAATTTATATAAGGTTTTTGAACTATATTTCTATGTACACTGTTTGAGAACAATAATTTTTGGAACTAACTACTGCTAAGGATACCCTTCTGAAGGGTCCTTCAGAAAAATACATAAATATTTTGAGTACACATACTTTTTTAACCTTTTTTACAACTAATTACGGAGAATAAGGTAGGCCTTTAGAATATCTTGATTTGATTCGTGGAAAAGAATTGACTGATTTACCTAGAGTGTACAGACAGAAGGCGGGGCAAGATGAAAGAGAAGAGTAGAAATGGGAAGAAAGTATGAGAAACCAAGTTTTTAGAGGTTCTATATATAATTCCTTTAAAATTTGGCAATTTCTGATATACTATGGTGCTTTTAGAGCTTCCCTTAAGAATTTGGTTTGTAGTACTTTCATTTTCCGAAGGTTGCTTTAGTCGTATAATGCATTTGAATATTATTAATGATGCATCTATTGATAATTTTGATTTTTTATTTATAAAGGGATACAGTTTTAAAAATGTTTTGTGTGTTTTATTAGCTATTGATGTTATTTAGTTTTTCCAGGTTTGTTTATTGTCTATTTCAAGTCCAAGATATTTTATAGGAGGGTTATTTGGAAGCCATTTAACTGCATGATTATTAATTATTAGGGGGTAAGTAGGAAGAATCCGTTTTAAGGAGATTTTTGCTTGTGATTTTTGATGATTTATTTTTATTTGCTCATCATTGAACCAAAAAATGAGGAGATTTAGGTCGGCTTGGAGATTATCTCAACCTAAAACAAGATCTCTATCAGTTGTAAATATTGCAGTGTCATCCACAAAAAGGGCTATGTCTGAATGTAAGAGATAAGGCATATCAGAAATAAAAACATTGAAAAGTGTAGGTGTTAAAGGAGATCCTTGGGGAAGTCCAGCTTGTATATTGTGATCAGTTGAAAGAGTGTCATTTATTTGTACTTTGAATCTTTGATTAACTAGAAAAGATTTTATTATATTTTGTAAGTAATTTGGAAAACGAATATTTCTCAATTTAAAAAGTAGTCCATCATCCCAGATTTTATCGAATGCTTTTTGAATATCTAGAAATATAGCAAGGGTATGTTGTAATTTTTGGAAACTAGTGCCAATATAGTCTGTTAAGCGTAGCAATTGATGAGTAGTTAAATGGTTTTGTCTAAAACCAAATTTACTACAAAGAAGATTATTTTGATTAACAAAGTTATTAACTCTGGATAAAATTGCTCTTTCAAAAATTGGGTTTAGGAATTGGTAGAATAAATGCTGCTTTCCAGGAGTTTGGGAAGTAGATGAGTCTAAAACAAGTATTGTATGCTGTTAGTGAACTGAGGATGTGATATGGTAAAGGTTGAATTATAATATTAGGAATTACATCTAATCCTATCGATCTCTTGTTTTTAGGTTTGGAAATGATGTACTTAATTTCTGATGGAGAAATATATTTAATTCTTTCATGAACTGTATGAAGTGGATTAGCTAATATTTGAACAACGTTTTGTGTAAAGGCATTATTATAAGGGAGATTGTTTGTAAAGAAGAGTTCAAACTTATTTGCCAGTAGCTCTGCTTCTTCAAAATCTGTAGTTTCCAATGTGTTGTTATTATTATTTGTGGAAGTAATTGTTTTTTGTCATTTGTTATATGTTTAATTGCAAGCCAGAGGGAAGCAGCGTTAGGTTGAAGTGAGATATTTAGTTTTTAAATTTTGAAAACCTGTGTTGTACTAGTTTATTTTTAACTTCGTGGCTGAGACGATTTAAGGTAGTTTTAGTGAAGGAACGCTAGTGATTTGCCATTTTCTGCGAGTTACATGCTTGAGAGATATTAAATTTAATATTTCTTTTGGTAGGAGAGATGTGAGAGTTTTGTTAGGATTGTTACTGGACTTTCTTGACAATTTAATGACTTGTAATATATTACTTTGTATTTTTAAAACGTCTGCATCTACTTCAGATGGAGAATGAAGAGAAGTATAATAATTATTTGGATGAAGCATACATGTCTGGAAAAGTTTCCAATATATTTTTCCTTTAATTAATGAATTATTATACTGCAGCTATGGAATAACATTATTAAAGTTAACTAATACAGGATTATGATCATAGATTAATGCTGGTATGCAATATTGTGTAAATGGGAAGTTTAAATTTTGTGAGACTGCAATGTCAAGAAAACCTGGAGAAATGACATTATTATATGAATGATGCATAGCTTGAGAAGGGGCATGTATTGTCCAGTTGTTCGTTGTTGTGTTTTGCATTGAGGTCACCAATTAGTAATATTTTATCATTATTATTGAGGAGTAGTTCCAGAGTGTATTGGGGTATTTTTTTATTTGGGGGTTTGTAAGCTGCTATTATTGTTAGTTATCTGATTGACAAATTTATCGTTATTGCTATTGTTTCTAAGTCCTTGGAGGTAGGTACAAATATCTGTGAATGTTTGATTTTTCTACTGATTATTATTGCCACCCCCCAACCACCATGTAGAGAGGCTCTGTCTTCTCTGTGTGCGATATAATTTGGAATATAACTTATTTAGCGTTGTTTAGGAGAGTTTCAGTAATGTCATATATCAACTATATCAACTTTTTAAACATTTAGAAAATGTTTGAATTTATTAATTAACGGAATAGTTCGATAGTATTCCAGTTTAATAATTTTATTTTATGGAGATCCATTATTGATTATTTTTTGTAATACCTCTACTATTAATTGCAGAATTTGTGGGATTAATATATTTTAAATTTGAGTTGTTATAATTGGGATATATTTATTAAAATCTATTATAGTAGGAGGGGATGGAATAAAGTTAATTTAAAGGTACTTTTGTGAATTTGTTGAGAGTGATAGTAGTTGCAGAAAGTTCTGTAAATTATTAATCACAGGAGGAGAAGCAGAGGAAAGAAGAGTTTGGGAATTTCTAGTTGATCTTTGGTAGTATTGGTGTCGGTTTTGAGGGGAGCTGAAAATTGAAGAAGTTTGAGTTGTATTTTGTATTGCATTTGGACAAGATTTTGAATAGCTATTTTTGAAAAATCTACATCCTCTATAATTAGCTGTGTGATTTTCGAAACAGTTCAGACATTGAGGAAGAGAGCTTTTATGTTTTTTTCATTTACTGTAATGATGTTTTTCTACACATCTAACACATCTTGGTTCCAGTTTAGTTTGCTTGTGTATGATTAAATAACCGACAATTTTTACATTAGATTGGTTGGTTAACTTTGTTTCGAAACTTGACTTTTACAACTCTATTAAACAATTTTCGTAATTTAATTATCTCTCTACTTTAATCACTGCCAGTGAGCTTTACAGCACACATTTCCAAGGCTTCTCTTTTTTTCCCAAATAGTCTGTAAACGGTATTTACTGAGAATGTTTGATCTAATTCTAACTTAATTTCTTCATTAGTATACGAAGTTGGTATGTCATAAGTAATGGTTGAAAGCATTTTTTTATGGATCTCTATGAGTGAAATAATAAATGTTATTTACATCACAATGTTTTCTATATTTTCTGTAGTCTTCTATTGTTTGGAAGAATATAGAAACATAGTCGTTTTTAATTTTGGTACTAAATTCATTCTTTACTATTTGCATAATTTATAATTATAATATAAATGCATTGAAATTTCTTAACGTACCTGAAGTTTTACTTATATTTATTGGAGGTATTTTGGCCAGTTCTAAGTTAGAAATAGTACAAGAATCATCTCTAACTTTCTCAAGTTCTTGAAAGGAGTTAGCAGTGGGAATATTATACTCTGGTGCGTCTTGCAAACTGGCATTTTCTTCACTGCTCATTCCTCGTTTACGTTTTGAACTATTATAATCACTTAAATGAGAACTTTCACTTGGATTAATGTGACTGTTTTCTCAATGAAATCCGGATTGTCTATAAATAATTGGCATATTTTTATCAATAAATGTATTACACACAATATACAACGTTCAAATAAACATTTCTGAAAAAAATGAGTATTTTTGATAAAAATCACATCGCGTTCCTTCGCCGCGTATCGCGACGTGGAAACGCGAAATGCGAATGTGCGATTGGCATTCTTGGGGGTGCGCCCCGTGCCGAGGGGCGTGCGCTGCCGCGGGCGTCTGCGGGCGTCGTTGGGCGTCGCGTAGCGGGCAGGGGCGGTGGTTGCATCTGCTGCCCAATGGCGGTCCAGGTGCCGCTCATTACGTTGGCCATGATGGATGGGCGCCGCGGCAGTGGCAGGCAGGCTGGCAGCAACGGCAGTAGTCGAAGCTAGTAGTGTTGGTGGTGATGGTAGAGGAGGAGGAGATTTGGGTGATAGTTATGGTGATGGTGATAGAGGTGAAGGATGAACTTGTTTATCGTTGTTTTTGGCGGAATCTAGTGGTGCCGGTTGTGGTGGGTTTTGTTGATATGGAGGTAATTCTGGTGATAGTGGTGGGGGTGAATGGAATTGGGTGGAGTGGTGGTTGGTGGTGGGGTGAAGTTAAGGAGTGGAGATGGCGGTGTTGAGGCGGTGGTAAATAAGGGAGGTTGGAGCGGGGGTGATGAGTGCCGTGATGTCGATGAGGGTGGTGGGATGAGGGCGGGGTGATGGTGACTAGGTAGTGGAGGTGGTGGTGGTGGTGTGGTGGTTGTGGTGTTTCGCACAACGGTGGGAACGGGCGTCTGACGAAAGCAGGAGGTCGGATGGAAAAACGGTGTCCTGAGGAAAGGGGAACAAAAGCGTAATGCTTGTTGGGTGGCGGGCCGAGCACGGGGAGGCGGCGAGGTTTGGTGGAGGCGCTCACAAAGGTCTGCCATCTGCCGCGACGCCTGACGCCGGGTGTTGGCAGATTATTTGTTTTCACCTTGGGCGGAAGACGGGCGAGCCACTTTTACCTAGTTGAAATTTCTGTAATTATGAACCTTAACAGGAACCCATTCGGATTCACCTTTTTCTATGATGTATTTAATGTTATTATATTGAAATGTTTCTTCTTGTTTTGTTTTGTATAATTGTTGATATTTGGCACACATTCTGTTTTTGTTTCCTTGTCACAATAAGAAAATAAAATTACGCCGCAAGTGCTAATTTATAAAACTAGTGTTTGTCTCAAGGTAAATAATTAAATTTGATGAATTAATTCATAAATTGACCAGAAAATACCGATACGGATAAAAAAAACTAAACTCCAATTTCAAATACAAGCAGTGTCACTATCAAGAGGGTGGGGAGGAGTTCACAGGACTTTAAAAGGTTAATTTTCCTCAATTTGCCATATTATAACAGAAGTAATTTAATAGACCAATTGACAACATTATAAAATATATCAAATAGAAGTCTGCAAATAAAAATAGTTTTTGTATTCGGCATTAACGGATAAAGATAAAGATAAAGATAAGAAATAAGATAAGAATATAAAAATATATGAAATTGTAAGAACATTACCTTTTGCACCTCTCCCCCTCTCGAGAAAAAAATCTCTGATGCGTCCTTGAATTAAGGAGCAAATATTTATTTGAACAGTAACAACAGTAAATCTGCCAGTCACGTTCAGCTATATTTTATTACCGTATGTATATATCCGGTCTTTAATTACCAATCCTTCAGAGCAAATTTCAAACAATATTTCAAACATGCGTTGGATATAAATAGCTGTCAAACGTATTTTCATGCAAAACTATTAGGAAAATGAAACTGATTGAAAATGATGTGGAGAGCAACATACGTATTTTTATTTTTTTGGAACGGTCTCTTTTATATACTTCTCACTACAACTTCATACATAATAAACATTGTTTCTGGTTCAAAAAGGTCCATTTCATATTTGAAGTCAATACCGTTTGACAAAATTGTAACATTAAAGCAGGCATAGAACTTTGTGAAAATTAAAAAGTGTCACGAAAAAAAGAAAGGAAAAAATGCAATTTCATTTTAATGAATTTTTTATATAAGGTTTGCCATTAAATTTAAAAACTTTATTTGAATAGCATAAAAATATGTATTTTTTCTATAAATAGCCTATAAGCTTTCACTTCAAAATTATTGTCTTTCACGATAATGTCAAATGCCCCCTGTGCTTGAATGCAAAAGTTTAATTTTCATATTTCTTTATGAGAAATACAATTCACGATTAAGATGTCATTTAAAGTTACATGGAACATCTACACTTATACAATTACCGAACAATTATTTTAGCAAAACAATAAAGGAAGACGCAACAGCCGTTACAGAAAATGATAGGTTTTTTTAAAAGATATTAATTCGCACACGAGCACGACACTTAGAGAGGTTCAACAAAAAACACACAAAACGTGACCATTGGACAATTAACATGTCCTTCTCGAGCAGAATATACGCGACTTCTAACTCAATCATAGAACATGTGAGAGCAAGATCGGCCAGGTCGACTGCAATGCGCGTGTCCTTTGCCTTCACATGTCCATTAAGCACAGAGTTCTGAAACATTGTTCAAACAAGTCTCTGGACTGGTACTCACTCGTGAAAGAATATCGGCGAGCGTTTCTATGGTCCATTTCTCTTCGCTCGGGGAGGATCATAAACAGCTCCTGCGTGCGTATCCATGCAACTGTCGCGGTCGCAGTGCGCATGTGCTGGAACAGGCAATCGCATCGCATACCGCTTACTTTATTGATTAGGAAGGAGCTTCCTCTTACCAGTTGGGCGAGACACCAAATCTATTCAGAGATGATACTTACTGGAACACGAAATTAAGTGGTCCAATTAAGGGATTTCTGAGTGGATTTTTATCATAAGAAGAGAAATTCTTTAAAGAAAAATAATTAGATTTTAAATTGATTGTTCATGCTTGAAATATGTAATCAATGACATTTTCTAGAATGTTGGGAGTATGGAGACAATTAGTTCAGTAGTTTCAATGCGAATTCAAACTAATGTTAAAATCATTACGGTTCTACAACGTTTGTAACAATACCGAGGGACGTTAAATGATAATCAGTTTTAACAAGTAATAACTGATGTACCAGTAACATTCCTCGCTAATATTCTCTTGTAATAATTAAGTTGTAGAGGAAAAAATGGTCTGATATGGTGATAAGAGGAATCTAAAAGTTATGAAACATATGATGTCGATATGAGGTAAAATAATGGTGATAAGTGTACAAATTGTGATAATAAATAGAGAAATTACTGTGAAAAAATTGGTGATGATTAGTGAAATAGTAATGTATTACGATGAACTGTCATGACGATGATCTGTGATGAAAAAACGCAAATCCTTAATGACCTTTATTATTTTAATTATGAATCCCAGTACCAAGAATTTTCTATCAACCCTGAAATATGTTGGTTGATGGGTGAGTGATGGTGTTGACGTGATGGGAAGGACGATGCTACAGTTGTGAGACGAGAACCCTGAGAAGCCCTGCGCGAACCCGCTCAATCCAAGAAACATCTGCATATGGAGGGATCGGGGATTCCAGCCGCGGTATTCAGAAGCGTCTTGGAAGAAACTGAAGTAGCAACGAATTTAAGACTGAGCTAGACAATGCAGATTGTTTTGATTGATTAGCATTTTCTGGCGCATCAACTGCTAAGGTCATTAGTCCCGTAAGTGTAGTGCATATTTTATCTATGAAAATGACCGTGGTCATCCTCCGCTGGATGGCGAAATCCGACGAAACCTATACGTCGGCTTGCGGGTTTTTTTGATATGCAGATATCTCGGCAACCCAGCTGGGTCTAGGTCTAGATATAGGTCTAGGTTTAGGCTCCCGACTGGTCTCTCCACATGTGTGGTAATGTAGTGCTCTTAAATACAAATGTGTGTAAGCAAGGGGTTAGGAAGAGGAAACAAAGATCGCTCGCATTTCGTGGCCCATTTCTTAAGGTACTTCTTCCAGCATTCGCCTGGTTTTGATCAGAGAAACCACGGAAATCTTACCGATCATAACAACTGACGGCTAGAATTTTATATTGGCTACTCCAACTCCGTGTTGCTCACGTGCCACAGGCCCCGCGCTCCAGACGCAGGCCTGCGGCCGCGGCGGAGGGGCCGCATGGCAAGCCATTGGCATGCGCTGCAGCGCCGCAAACAATACGACATTCCGCCTTCAATTAAAACAAGTGCGCGCCGTGAGTGAACTGCCCCGTGAAGCCTGCTGCCTGCTCGCTCGCTCCCTCGCCGGCCGGAGAATGTTCCAGAACAAGTGGGTCACCGCCAGCGCGCCTGGAGTCGTCGCGTCGCATTGCGTCGCATTGTGTCGCGTTGTGTCGCGTCGACCAGGATAATCGCGAACCGCGCGCGCGCACCAGCAAAAGGAAGGCGGATCGCCTTTGCGGGGTGCGAAGCGCGGACTGCGGTCCGCGACGGAACGGCAGCGGCGATTTCCCGCGCGCACTTGCCCTTATCGCCCCAGCGCCCGCTGCTCAGCGCTGCAATCACCGTTAATTGAAACATTTGCTGAGGCGCAAGCCACGCGGACCATTCTCAAGCCACAAGTCTAGATAATGGGGTGATCCAAGGACAAACGTAGCAATGGGATAGCTGTGTTCGGAACGATTGTTTGGCAATGTACAAAATAAATTTAAATGTATTTGTCATTGAGAACCTCCAACGATGCCTATTGCACTGGGAAGAATGACAGATGATAAAAGCGTGTCTTCCGATTTGTTGAAAGTGTATATCCAGAATTAACACGATTTACTTTTGCACGGTGTATTAGTAATTGTAAATATAATTTTATGGTATATATAACAATTTTTAACGCGTCACTGGTTCATTACATATAAAGAAAACGAAATTAATCAAGTACGCATTAAATGCAGTTCGATACCCAAATCCTCCATAACATTAATGTAACTTGCTTTCCCCTCTTCTTTGCGGCGGCCGTAAAATTATTATAGATACCTACAATTTGCCGCCACAAAAAATCGTACGACGTCCGCGATTTTGTTCCACAAACGAGAGGCATCCTCCTTCTTCGGAATGTACCGATCAAGGGTGCAAACATAAAAGAGCTCAAAGAACAGAGCTGTAAGTTCATTAACACCTGCGATCGTTACCTCAGCAATTGATAGCAAGAAGCCCCGCGTTGTCTCGCGAGTTCTCGTAAAAACGGCGGCCGCCATACTGTGCCACCGCCGCTTTGGGAATGAACTCGGGTTTACGGGGCGACGTTCATCAGCGGATGAGCACTCTCCGCGAGGGCGCAATTTTACTGGTGCCTTCCCGTGTGCCTGCCGCCATAAACCTCGCCATAGCCATAATGAAGCTGAGGAACACGGGGGCGGCGCGGACGTGGCGCGTGATGAGTGCTGGGCGGCGCGGGGAGTGGCCGGAGAGGGAATAACCTTACTGCATCCCGCATCCCTGTTTCTCTTTTCGTTAGGTGATAAGGAAGGGAGTGTATCCCGTTTTGTTCATTCGATGTTTCGGAGTGCGGGTGTACAATGCTTTAAAAGGCCATGCAAATGTTTCTTGAAAACAGAAGTGGATCAATTACAATCGACCAATATAAAATTCTAAGCAGATAAAGGTAAACGTAGAAATCATTCCTCGTGCCAAGGAGGAAAACGGAACGGGATGCATTGGAGCTATGCCTTTTGGGGAGGGAGGTAAACGGCTTGGTAGAATTTGGCCATGGGATGCACGCCTGTGACAGAGATGCCGGGAGAGTCCCACAGAAGGCGCGCATACGGCATGTGGGAGGTGCGGGGCTGGTCCGACAAAAGCAGTAATATTCATGATAATAAAGTCAACAATTGTAACTGCAATAGTGAGAACGGCCAGATGAATAAAAATGACAGTGATGATGATACGAGTAATACCAATGATGGAGGAAAAGAAGAAAATGGTAAAGGGGCTACTTCCGTGACAATGTCGACGTTATCCCACACTACAAATAACAATGATGATAATGACACTGTAGGGTAGGAAGATAGTAATTAATGACGCTCTCAATGTCAATGACGATTAATGCGAATGGCGAAGGGAATAATGAATATAGGAAATTATTGTGAATAATATTATGGGAAATATTTGTGACCAGGAGATGCTGCCGTCAGAAAGAGAAAATAATGATTGTTACTTCATGAAATACATTAGTAGCAGGTGCAGAAGAAACGTTCAGAGCGGCCGGGGAGGGATATGTGTGTGTGGGGGGAGGGGGTATATTTGTTTGTGTGTGTGTGTGTGTGTGTGTGAGAGAGAGAGAGAGGAGAGAGAGAGAGAGAGAGAGAGAGAGTTAGTAGCAAGATTGTAATTCATTGAAAGATGATGAGCAAGTGGTGGCGGGGGGAGGTGCAGCTAAGGGCAGGTGACTATGTTAGGCCAGTCTTAGAGGGAGTTGTGGCGGGGGCTCACGGAGAAGCTCCCGAAACCCGGTCCGGCCTATCTCGCCGGTGCGCTCTGCTGTCGGAGGCGGCGGGGGCGGCTGGCAGTCTCGCGCACGGCGTCAGCAATGGCCGCTGCGTAAATATTTATAAATAAGCGCCGCCTGACAAAGCATTAATATGTATCGGACGCGTCATAAGCTACTTCCTCGTGCCGCGCAGCGTGTGGATGAATGGCAGCTGGGCGTCGGGGCGGCTAGTCGCGCGCGTGGCACAGTGGGAGGGTGGGCAGGAGCGGGTGGGGAAGGAAGAGGAAACGGAAGGTGTGGGTCGAATACGAAAGAGGGAGAAGCAGACAGTAAACAAGACGTTCGACTAACAATTATTTCGAAATAAAATGATAAAAGCATTTAATGTTTTCGCTGTTAATGTTTTTTCTCTTTCAATTTTCTCTTTATTACAACCTGGTGGTTTTTACAATCTGGCCACTCTGGTGGAATATCCATGTCTACACTCTCTTAATATACAAATGGTATACTTGTTTTGTGAAGATGAACTACTTGTCATTACGCGATTTTGAGAGTAGCTGTCTTGAGAGTAGTTCTCTTAAGGCGCGGTTTTTGGTGGCCTCCTTCGGATGCTAGCAGCTATCAACAAACATCTCACTACATTGGAACGTATATTACTCAAGAGTAAAGGATTTCAAATTTGATATCAGTACCCTCTTCTGGTGATACATAGGTAGTCCGAGAACATGGCACATAACATTACATGGAATATGGCAATAACTGCAACCTCTGGAAACTGGAAAATGGAGAAATGGAAGAAAACAACGCGTGGAACAAAGTAGCATAAAAGT
>BOPP01000213.1:634130-651100 GCA_017312745.1 Gryllus bimaculatus
TAAAAGCTTTGAAATAATGTAAAATGACCATGACTGTAAAAAACTGTATATATATATATATAATATATATATATATATATTATATATATATATATATATAGATATAGATATAATATAGATATGAATATAGATAAGATATAGATATAGATACTAGAATATAGATATAGATATAACTTAGATATAGATAATAGATATAGATATAGATATAGATTTAGATTATGATAAGATATTATAGATATAGATTAGTATAGATATTATATATTAAAATATAGATATAAAGAAGGAGAAGAAATAGATAGATATAGAGTATAGATGATAGATATAATATAGATATAATTCCACCACATTTTCAAAAAGAAACCCTGAAGGAAAAGCGGACGTAGCGGTCCTAACTAAGCATCGACCATCGCTCATTAGAGACTAATGAAGTTCTCAGAAGATGACGTCAGGGAAGCCAGTCCGAAAAAGAGCAGGAATACCAGATCTGGAGATGCCTGCTACCTAAGGAAAGGTACGCCGGCGCCTACAATCCGGCAATAGTCAAATTGCCGTCAGCGTACTGAGCCGCAGATCTTCTCCAGGAAAAGAAAATAGCGATAGATATGTGTACTGTAATATCACTGTGCGGAAGGAGGTAGATCAGATGCTACAAGTGTTCACGCATAGGCCATATCGCCAAAGCGGTTGCCAGCGGCCCCGGACAGGAGAAAGCTCTGCTGGAACTGTGGAGAGGTTGACCATCAAGAAAGACTAAAGACTGTACTACGGAGACTGCCTGCCTATCCTGCAAGGACAAGCAAGGTAACAACCAACATCGCCCGGGCAGTAAATTTTGCACGTCGCTTTCATAATGCGCTAAGAAAAGAAAACAATGGAGCTAAATTCCTCAAATAAACCTAGGGAAAGGCAGGCAGGCAGGCACAAGACCTACTCCTGCAAACGTACAAGAAAAAAGAACGATATTAGCCATAATATTCGGAACAATACAGGGAAAGCCAGTCTCAGGAACATGGTACCAGGATCCTATCAGGCAAATCAGCTCTCCTACGTCGCCACCCAGATCTTGAAAATTCGAAGGGTTGCGAAGAAAAGAACAAGGCTTTGTATGGATCGAAGTAGGCGTCCCTTCGAATTTTATAGCCTTACTTCTCACCGAATGACCCCTTTCATACATTCGAAACAGAAGCTGCCACAACCTAGAAATGACATTTCATACCGCTACTGGAGAATCCTAATAGCGGGGACTTAACGCGAAAATCCTCGGAATGGGAGTTAATTGAGAAGCGACATAAAGGGGCTCTTGTCACAGACATGTAGCTAGGAGAAAGCTCGTGGTGCACTGAAACAACGGAGGAGAGCAACCTAACGGAGAGATACAACTCGAAGACAGTCATTAGACCGACTCTGTCCTCAAGGAAAACTGCCGGATCCTGAAGTAATGCATAACTGCGGTTCCAGGGTGGATAACGCCAGGAACACAAAGGGTTTGTGGTTTCAGTGGGTAAAAATCTCACACTGTTGAGGAGTGCGGGCTCCTCTTCGTCTTTTGAAGATTTCCATAGTTCCCCTCGTTAAAAAAAATATAGATAGATAGATAGATAGATAGATAGATAGATAGATAGATAGATAGATAGAGAAGTCATACCGTTGTTTCTCGAGCATCTCGCATTACTTTAGAAAGCGCAGCAGTTCGGCAGCAGTGAGCCTTACACGTGAGCCATCATATGTGTCGCCTCTTGAGGAGAAAATGTAACATCTTCCGGTTCCCTGCTTTAAATTGGGCGAGTGGCGACTGCGGACTCTTCTGAGCTGTTTGAACCGACTTAAGTGTCTCAGGGCACCAACTGATGTCAGTGCAGTGCCTCTGCCCAGGGAATTCTGGGGTTCGAGTCCTGACGCTGGCAGGATTTTCGTCACTAGCAACATAGCTAGGTGGAATTCAGCCGCACCGTAGCAGTACCCTAACAAACCGCCCAAGGGTCGCGCGCGATCATTCCTTGATATCCTGATCCCTTACGTACACTTACACTTACTTGAACTACTCTAACACACTTGTCGGGAGATGAGTCATGAGCTTAGAACTTGTCCCGGCCTGGTAGGGGAAGACCTTGCTAGCCGACTTGTAGTCTGACCACTCAGCGGGAAACATCTCTCCCCAGAAAGCATGTGCTACACTTACGGGTCTTAGTAGTACCCGGAAACACGAAACAATCAATCAATTTGAGCTGGTTGCGAAGTGGACGGTTCTCTCTGTACAAGGGGCGTGGCTCCGCGATATGCTCAGTGAGCAGCGTTGTGAAAGGAGAGGAGGGGTGCATGAGCTGTGAAAGGGCATGGGCGCAGACCGAAGCTGCTGCCGAGGACCTGACTTGCGGTGCGATATGGTCAGCACCGTGGATCGCAGAGGCAAGTGGCGGGGCATCTTGTGCATTTTATAACTGGTGGTAGATGGCGAGGATGAGAAGACGGCAACAGATGGAAAGACATTATATTACACGCAGACATCGACAGGAAGTGAAAAAAAACTCTAGATAGAGATCCCCAGAATCATCGGATCCCCACAAAAAGTTCTATGACTGGTTCTAGTTCTGACGAAGTATTGAAAACGACAATCTGATATTCAGAGTTCGCTCTTCATTCAATTCATAATCAAGCCATGAGTTGCGGATCGCGAAATGTCGGAATGACGGAATGATAGAATGGTGCAATGACGGATAGCAAAATGCTTTTCATCCATCATTTCAGCCTTCCTCCATTCAGAGGTTCCTGTAGGGAGGGTGCGAGTACTTCCCCACTTACCGAGTGGGGTTGTGACTTCGATCTTTAACCCTGCTGGAATGAAATAAAATTTCAGTTAATCGGCGCCACCCAGGTCGATACTTCCATGGGAGCCCATTGAGGATGTTGTGGAGACGTCTGCACCGACCGCGGGTGTTGTTGGACTTCGGCCTTTTAACCTGGCGAGAAGCAAATATCTAACAGTCTGAACCGCTCCTAACAGAGCATTGGTTTGAATGGAGATCTCACGTGCGGCGGGTTTCCGCCGCTGCGGCGTTCGGCGCCGGTCCGTCGCAGACGAGAAGCGCAGGAGGGCGTACGCGCTACTGCGGCGCCGTCGGTCGCGGTTTTTTAACTGCTGCGGTCCCTTTGCGTCCCCCTGGAGGGTCGCCAAAACCTACCCCTGCGGAACCCAACTCCTTCCACGGCGTGCAGCGCTAGCGGCATGGGAAGAGCTCTGTCGATAATCGGAAGCGCGTTATGGTGATGTAAGTATGAGGCTGACCCTTTGGGTCGTTTGCGGCGCTCACTATGTTCTATTAATCCCTTATTATATAAAGGGAGATAGTTATATCATTCATATGTGTTCCCTATCCTTTCCTCTTTAACCTTCAAGCTTCATCCAACTCTTTTTTTAGAAGAATTTATTTCTTTTCAGTTATTCTAAAAAAAAATTATATACATTACAGTAGGAACAACAGAGTTATAGGTTTGAATTGAAGAAGGAAAAAATTGTCCTTGAGAAGGAGATTGTTGGATTCTGAAGTCTTTGTGAGTTGTGCTGTTTGAAACATACCAGCGAGCATTTACAGCTGTTCTCAAGCTGTTATGTCCCAAATGAGGAAAGCGTAAATTAGAGAGGGGCAAACTAGTGACGGTGTAGAGATGTTTGTGTGTGTGGAGAAGATTTGCTATTGACCATCGGGTCTAATTTTTGAGGGACGGCGTAGGCAATATTTAAACGATAGTCAATGTGAGATTTACATGTCAGTCTTAAAAGAACTCCGAGAACTTTAATCATACTGCGTTTTCTGTCAAGGAGATGGAATTATTAGATACATTTATTGGGGGCATGTTGGTGTTGCATTTTAGGGATAATATATATTAGCAATTTTTTCAAGCTCCGCACCTTTGCCAATCGTTTGTTGTTTCAAATTTTATGTCCAGTTTGCCGATCATTTGCAGAAACTATACAGAGATCATTGTGTAATTAAAATGGCCTCTGAAAAGTTGGGATTGGAAGTAAATAATTGTCGGCCTATTAAGTGTAGGTATTGGTGGAATAATGGAGATCCGAGGTAAAAATATTGAAAAGGGTGGGAGAGAGAGAGAGGGGTTTCTTGTGGTACTCCAGCATTGATATTGAACCGTTAGCATTAGATGGTATTGATTTTTACAGAAAAAGATCTGTTGCTGAGAAAATCCTTGATAATTATAGAGAATGTAGTCCGCAATAATAATTACTTCTTCAAATACAGATACTTGCTTATACAGAAGATTATTGTACAATATTCTCTAAAATGTGAGTAGGTTGGCTAAGAAAACATCGGAGATAATTTTATTTCTTTGAATAATTGAGCTATTGATTTTGATACATCAGAGATAATATTAGTTTCGGCAAAGAATTTGTTGATAAGAATAGGAATGAGATTTTCGAAGAGTTTTGAGAAAATAGGCAGTAATCTTATGGATCTGTAACTGTCGGAATTAGTGAATGATTTATTTGGATTCAGAGTGGGAATAACAATTGAAAGATTACAAGTAGAAGGATAATTTATTAGTAAAATGAAACCATTTAGAATGAGGTTAAGAAAGCGACGAATATACGCCGGAGATGTTTAAATACAACTTTGGGAACTTGGTGTTAACCATATGATTTTTTCTTTGTGAATTGAATATTGCTTGAATGGCTGGGCTGATGTAATTGGGGGGACTGAGCAGAACGTAAGTTTCTTTTTGGTCGTTCAAAACAAGTTGTCGGCTGATTTTAGAGGGAATATTTTTGCCAACTGGAGAGCTAGAACTGAGATTTTCTCTCAAATTAATTATTGCTGACGTTTGTTTTTTTTTAAATCATGAGTAAAAGAAATAGTGTGATATGTTGTTTTTCTTATTTGCTTTAAGTTATCAGAGTTAGGAGTTAATTATGCTAGTTGGGACTGAAAGCAAGAATTTCTTTGTCTCGCGAGAGCGTCCTCAACTTGCTATTTTTTAAATGTCGAATTTATTTGAGACAAGGCAGTAAGTATTCTTACCAATTTCGTCGGGATTTACGTTTTTCAGAGATTTATTTTCACTTATGGTCAGGCAACCAATCAATACGGAATTTTTGGTTTGTAAATTGTTGGGCAATAACCAGAACGATGGCAGTTTGGTTAGACGAAGTGAGAATAAGGATGGCAGCATCTATTTCGGAAGGGGATCTATAAAAATATTGCGGGGATAGGTAATAGTGATTATTAAACATATTCCACTCTAGGTGTTTTCATTCGAGGCGGATGAATTACTATTGGTAAGTGAAGAAATTGAATCTGAAGGCATTTACTCTAACATTGATACATTGATTAGATATGTCGTATTACAATATATGAACGGTGGAAATTACACAGGTTTCTAGTCCAGGTGTGATGAATGGTTGTAAGGGTTGATTTTGTTTTATTGATTTTGGCTTACGGATGAGGATTGCTACTCCAGAAGCACCTTTAGTAGAAGGTCTATCCGATCTGTAAATATTGAATTTTGAAATTGAAAACTTGCTCAAACGCTGGAGATGCACTTCTGCTAGTATTGTATTGCAGTTATTATTGTATGTTTTATATTCCTGTTAAATATGGGATATAAAAAGTATTTTTGTTTATTATGTCAATTATTTTTCACCTGAGCAAGTTTAGACTATAAAAATAGCGTGCACCATTAAAAATAAGCGGAGTAAGGACTGTTACTATGAGATTCCTGATTTGGTATATTAAAAAAGAAATAATTTGGTTGAGTACGTCTGTAATGAATTGGTTTTGTAATCTTGATTTTTGGAAGGGTTACCGAAGCTTGATGGGGAGACTTTTGGGGGGGGAGGATATTTTATTGTGGACGCTGTAGGTGAGCATTATTGGAAGAGGTTGGGAAGGCTGTGATAAGAAGGGGCTGTGGCTATTGAAGTTGGGTGAGGGCATACGATATTTTTGAAATGAAACTTGAATTTTCTGGAAGTAAATCAGTTTTGTCGGAAGCATTATTATTACCTCAGTAGTTTACGCAACTTATAAATGCTTTGGGCGCAAGGATGCAACAACTGGATGAATGCAAGTTACCATTTTTCAAACGCTTTGGGTTTGTCTGTTGTTGTTTTGATTTTGTTTTTTGAATTAGTTGCGAGTGTAATTAAAGTCTTGACAATTTTTACGTTGCACTACTGTTTAGTTCTTCAATCTCTAATCGTTCACTCTCTCTTTCAAAGTTCAACCTTTATGTCGTAATGCAGTAAAAAATGCAGTTTGAAAAGTTTTTTGAAGTCGCTATCTCACATGATTTCCACCGCGCACAAACAGCATGGAGGAGCGATCTGATCTGTATAGTTAGCCACTTTAGTCGGTGACATGCCATTTTCTAGTAGAACGGTATGGATATCCAAATCGATGAATGAGATGTGATTTTCTCACATCTCATTAGCACTTTTATTTTTTGTTTACGGGTCAATGTATCTATAGTTCTCCGAGATATTTTCATTGAGGAAGATCACTACATTTCGGCTTGCGTTAGAATTTATTTGAACCAATTGGCTGTGGGTAGAAGTAGTGAAATAGTTTTCACATTTTTTGTCAGTAATCAGAATTTTTCAACTTTTGCAATCAGAATTTTACAGTCCACGTTATGAATAAGCAAATATGCTTCCATACTTCTTTGTTGTAAGACTTAATCGGGATCAGTTGGACTGTCTGGCGGCGAATCGAATGCGCTGCATCTGTTCGGAATTGGTACATTAAGGGTCCTAGGTTCAAATTCCAACGGTGGTAGAATTTTCAACACTAGCTATAGAGCTAGGTAGAATTCAGTCGCTATCTGGAGGAGAATTCTAGTGACTAGCTGCTCTGATCGATAGTTGCCCATGGTTTCTCCGATTAACACCAGGTGAATGCCGTAGCAGTACTCTAACAAACGGACTATGGACCTGGCGCTATCTTTCATTCCCCTTCCTTGTCCTACAATCCCTTACTTGAACACACTTGCACTTACATGCAGAACACTGCCACGAATGCCGGGAGACTGGTTCTGAGCTTAGAACTTGTCCCGGCTGGGGCGGTGCGCCCGCTGGTGGGGTATGCGAATACCTCTGGGAAATCCCGGTAGCCGACGGGCAGGTCGGCGCCGCGTCTCTCCATCCCACGGGGGCAGATCGCCACCACCTCTTCCCGAGGAGAAAATACGATCTACTCGCAAAGGGAATAAAGAACTTGACAGTTGACATGCAATCACTAATCAATCAGTTAACTTTACACAATGCGTTTTTGCACTCTTTACTGTAAGAACGAAATCCCTTGGGGACATCGTGGGGAGCATCACCTGCCATAAAGAAGCCGGCGCCGCCCTCTGCCATCTGCGCTCAAACCACACGATCTCACACTCAAACACATCACTTTATCTCCCTCTTGCTCCCCCTTGTCACGTGGTGCGATTGTTGCTTTACGACAGGGCGCACACGGAAAAATGATGCATTTCAGGCGTGTCGTAACACAATTTTCATGAGTGTCCAAGAAACCTAAGATACGACTGGGGAAGGCTGGTCTAACCTCTGAATTCGATCCACTCATTATCATTCTAGCTTTGAGGCGATATCCACCCTGGATCATTATCCATGACGGCCAGGAAATATGCTTGGGACAACATTCCAACGCGCGGCACCCGCTGACGAATAACATTAGTATAACAAATGAGCGATATATTTTAGGACGAGTCAAATTCGAAGGATTATATGGTAATGAAAGAGGGTGACTCTGCGCTGCTACAACCTTGTAGAACTTTCTAGAACTTTTCTTCGTGAACTTTTTGAGTTTCTTTACCGCCTCATAACGTTTGAACTAAATAAAGGTTTTTTTTCTTAAATTTGTTTTATGGTTCATTAATACATAGATCAGTAAAACGTAATATTCGTATGTTATAGTTGCTTGCTTATACCTTATATTCTTATTATGTATTATATTCTTAAATCTAATACAAGGGTGTCGACGCTGAATAAGCACCTCTATTGAGTGAAAATTTCTCCGAATTTTTCAGAAGCGTGTCGAAGGAGAACTTGTTTTGAATTCGGGTTGGTTGTTTCGGCCGAAATTGATTGGATTGCAAGTAATGAATTTAAATTAATTTCTGACATGGAGAAATAGAAGAAATAAAGGTAATTGATATAGTCGGTAATTTATATAATTGATATAGTTCGGTGGATTGTTTTTTGTGGAGTTGATCGCCAGAAAAAAAACCGTTGTTGATTATCGTTAGGTACTGATTTTGGAAAATTTGTAATGTTTTAATATTGGTTTTTGCTGCAATGTTACTGTGTTGGGCGAAGTACGAAACTATTTCAGCGAGGGGGATGCTGGTTATAAAGTGACTTTTTATCATGTCCGCTGTACTACTTGACTGCCCACAGGGAAAAAGAGGGAAGGCTTTTTGGGGTGTTCGGATATTTTTGATTGGAAATTATTCATTCGACTCTTCAGTCTTTGGACGAACTCATGTGCAAGGTCTTGTCGAATTAATTGTAAGGATTGTATTGATATCAGGAAAAATTCTGCATATAGAATAGATATAAATAAAGAGAAAAAATAATTGTTTACAAATTGCTCATATTTCACGGAAAATTATGCAAATACTACTCATATTTTCGAAAAATTGTACGACGTTATTTTAAGACGCATGATGAGGGTTTTGTTAATTTCTATTAAAAGCATATTACAAATAACAATCGTAATTTAAAGTTCGTTCTTTACGAATTGCGCCAGAGTTACGGTTGATGAACAATATCTGCCTTCCAGCTCATTCCAAAATCTTTATTTGACTGTGGTGCAATTTATCTAACATTAATCCTAAAAACTAATATTTTGAAGAAACTTGCCACTCAGATAAACGATTTAATTTCTTTCTTTCACCTATGCGAACACACGCAATAAGAAAGGATATCAAATTGTATTTGAGAGTTTCTGGTTTGTTTGTTTTTCATTCCTGCTTGTTCCTAACGTGCTGACCTCATTGTGCATATCACTTCAATACCACAAGTTCCATCTGTTCTGTTAACACCGTCTCTCACGCCACCTGCCTCATAACTTACAGCACATTGCCGATTGCTTGCTTTTCTGTCGTTTCTGCTCACGTTCCGACAAGAGGTTTCCTGCCATCGCGTCCAGGCCCAACGACTGCTCCCTGCTTCAGACCCCAACGCTCCGCAACAGAGCAGCCGTGGAGACGTTAATATGTGGAAAGAAGAGAAGCCGCTCCACGGCAGCGGCAATGCGACAATAGAAGAGTATTGTGCTTCTTTTGCGATGCGCCGGGAGGGAGACATAGGGGTGGAGAAATACCACCCTCAGAGCAGAGCACTCTTCCGATCGCGATGTACCTAAGATGGGGAGGTCTGTCGTTAAGAGATCTGAACGCGTACGTGAAGATTTGTGGTGGGAAAGATACATGCATCATGACAGTAGTCACATTTTTTTAAATCTTGATACGTCAAATTATATTCAAATTAATATCTCGTACCTTTTTCCTGTAAAACTGGTGAGATTGTTGTACAACAGCAAGTACGTTTGGATTGGTCTTCATGGATCTGTTCTTTTTAAAATTATATAAAAATCGAAACTAATTATCTAGTTTACTAGACAAATATTTCAATGGTCAATCCTTGTTATTACTATAAGAATTTGTCCATTTTCACCAATGAACCGATATTTAAAATGTTATGAGTATTTTGTAATTATCGTAGAAATGATTAATTTTGATATAGTATGTTTGAGGTTTTCATCCATTTCTCTGTTAATCATAGGAGTGCCGCTTGTTAATAAATTACAATTTAATCTGGCTCACTCTCTGTCAGTGGCGACTTGTGTTTAGGTTGCACTTTTGTACAATCCCCAGATAATTTTATATTACTTATGTATAAACAAATATATATGATTTTTTTAATTTCATTCAATAATTGAAATATTTTTGAATATCGCGTATGAAATCATTTTCAAGTTAAAGCGCGTTCGTCCGAGCGCCCTCTCTGGCTTGTAGTTGCAAACAACGAAGCGCACCAAGATGTGAGGTCAGGTTCTTACGGACGATCTACGAAGCACGAGCCGTGCATCCTCATTAGGGATACGTCGATGTCGATGTTTTCAAAACAGCAATGTTTTTATAGAGACATCGACGTTTTAAACAAGTATTGAATTATTTACCACATTTGGGAAATTTATTTTCATTTTATATTTCGTTTATTGATTTAAAATGTGCATTTGGTGAGTGCAGTTTCTTCTGTGGAGAGGTTGGCCAACTTGGTAGACAGTCCCTCTTGGGCCTCAGTGCGTGAAATGTGTTTCCGCGCAGTCATTTAGCGTCGTTGTGCATGAGAAGACGCGAGGGTCAATTATTGTGTGTGATGAGTTTTGTTGTTAATATTGTCGTTAACTTCGTGGTTGCCGTTTACTCCTGTTGCTGCTCTTTTTGAACTGGAACAAATCATCATCTCATCTCATGAGAACTTAGTTTTATTTTGAAAAAAATAACTACAGGATGTTGCTTTAAGAAATAAAGTTATGAATATGCTAAAAATATCACTATTTGAAGGTTTTTATTCCTGAAAATTTCAGACCTTTCATTATGCAAACGATACCAGGTCAGCGAGATTTTAAAAGATTTTTGAAAAGTAATTTTATTGCATTATCTTCATCAACAGTGAAAGCAATAATAACTAAGATCGTGAAATGAACTAATTTAAAAAGCGAGTACTTATTTGCAAAGTGCAAGAGTGTAATCACCATATTTTGAAATCCTATCCCGTTTTTGTATTCTATGAATTCTATTACCAGCAAATATCTCAATGCAGATCTAATACAAAAACTCGAGTGTCATTTGGAAAACAAAGACGGAACCATGCACACAGGAGGTGGATCATCGCGGACCCGCCGACGGTATTCGCTGTAAACGAAAGTATGAAAGAAATTTTAACATAGGTTTACAAGAATTTATATCATATGGTTCTATTTTATTATGTATTAGTGAAAATTACTCTCTCGACATTCGTGGAACCGCAAACCCTATTTATGGGGAAAACCAATTTATGGAATATGTTATAATCTTTCAAGCAGTACATACCTTTATTACTTGCCAATGAGTTGTGAACGATATAAAACCCAAACATGAACGATCGTAATCAGTGATATCATTTTAAGCAAAATCGCGGCCTAGAGAACGACGTGAAATACACACGTCACTCCGCTGAGCAAAAGTTTAAACTACAACATAAAATCTAACAATTATTTCAAAGAAGAGATACGCCTATGACGTGTCACGTATGACGATAGCGATAATGCTGGGAATAACACACCTTGCCATATCGTTCCCTGAACTCCGTTTCGTAAGTCAAAGCACTGTAAGTGGTATGTTATAACGGCGAAAGTCAGAGCCACGTCCGTACGGTAGTAACACATTTCATTGAGAGGGAAGGGTAGACTTGCATATTACATCCACGTCAAGGATTTGCCAAAGAGGTATAATTTGCTAGCGGGCAGATGCTTGCATACACGTAAAAACGTCCTCGTAAAGAAGCGACCGACCGCGCGTTTATTTCCGAGAACATTACTTTGCGTACATAAGTGATGTTTACTGCAAAGAAAAATGTCACGTTTTGAAACATAAAATACAAACCACTGCAAAGATAGCGGCGGCGATGGTGTAACGGTTAGCGTACCGGACTGTTGTACCCAAGTTTGCGAGTTCAAACCCGATCGAAGCCGTGGATTTTTAAGGGCGAAAAAATCCTTCGTACGCCTTCCTTCGGAGGGGAAGTAAAGCCGGCTGTCCCATGTTAGTAGAGTTACTTGCAAGTAAACGATCCTCAAGCCTAAATGACGCCTTTGAGCTAAATTCAAAATCGCCTGTTTCTCGCCTAGAAATACCTCCTTTCTCTTCTAGTTGATGAAAGGAGCGTAACGAAATTTCCGTGGTCAGACGGAAGAGCGTGCCTGATGGCCCGAGTCTCGCCACGTAAAATAAGGCATTAATAAATAATAAATAAATAAATAAAAAGATACAACTGCGGGTGATTAAGTTCTGAAGCGATCGTTCGTAGAACGTTTTACCAGTCAATCTTCCTCCGCGTTTCTTGCAAGACACATAAAGAAAGTATAGTTTTCAAATATTTTTATTTACTTTCTTACGAAATTAAAGTTTTAAATTTCCAGTCTTTGTTGTTAGCTCGATGAACACAACAGGGAGTTAATTTTAGAATTGATTATTAACAAATGATATCAAATGGCTTACTTAAAAGTGTTTGTGAGATTTTTTTGTTCTTATGAATTCAAGACATTACATTGACATCAAAGAAATCGTAACTTTTAGTTTATTTCAGTTAGTGTTTATCGCAAGTAGCGAGGCTCAGTATAGTTAATCTCGTCATTTAATGCACTGAAATATATATTAAGTAGGGAATGACCTTACATACATAATTGTATGCAATGTACTTGTATACGATATGCCCCATCGTGAGCTCAAAATTGATAAGATGTATTTTTTATTGTAGATAACAAGCAAATAAGGACCTAAGTAATATCTAGTTCTTTAAATTTTCTCCACGCTCGGAACAAATTTCGTAACTTAAACCCACGTTTAACTTGCTTTTGCGACTATACCAGTATTTTTTTTAAACCCCAACACACAAATATTTACAGTTTGACCACGTAACAAACCGTAGTATAATATTTCAATGAACATATATTTTTGATATTTTTAGATCAGTTGTTTTGCAAACTGCTGCTATGCATTTGCAAGGCTCGACTTATTTAAATGGCAATCTATTTATTTGGACTCGCAAAAAGGAATGATTGAATTCCCTGATAAAACTTTCCCGAAACATGCAGCGTCATGACACCAAATAATGAGGACGTAGACCCTCGACGCGATCGTTAGCCGCAGTGGAAGTGCTCGCCCGCGCTGGACGAAGGCGATGCCCACGGGCGAATAATGCCACCGCTCATAATGTTCCTTTTAAACGCCCTTTCGGAAGAAATATCTCGTCCCGTTATCCAGGCGGTATCCCGGAAGCGCGTCCCAACCCGAAAATGCCTCCTCTCGGCCTTTCTCCAACGGAAACCACCTCAGATTCTCTTTGAAACATATGAATTGACCGGACTCTCGATAGAAATACACACCATCGTTTTTCCATCTTGAAAGCGACGTTTGTTCGCCTTGGAAATCCTTGTGATTACTGCTTCTGCGTCATTCATTATTTTCCACTATGCCGGATAGTTATAGTATTGGTTTCTAATGCTCGGATATACCGCCAAATCTCTACCGTGTTGTTATAAATTAACGTTCCAAAATGCATCCCAAACGCAGGGGTTTATTAGCCTTGGCAATAAGTTAAAAATATCAAACAAAATGAAGAAACCAAGACCGTGATAATAAGACACGTAAAATATGGCATTAATTCAATACTTCATTAACTGTTGTATATACTTACTTAAAATTGTAATTTTCACGTAGTTTGTTTTGTTAAATTCAAATTGAGTTTACAATTCGTAATTTCGTCAAATCAATGTATTTCCTCGCAAACGAAGGTGAGCTAAAACTATCGCAATAATTATTCCATTAAGATGTCGTGTAATAGCCAAAATGTATATTCATTGGTTTACGGTGGCATAGTTCACTCTCGCCGGACGCCGCAAAGGAACAGCAATCGTGGGTTGATTCTTCCCCACGCTGACGTCCAGAGGAAGCTTACTTGCGCGCGAAGCAAATGAACAAAAACGGAGTCAAATGTAATATGATTTTTCGCTCAATTGGTTACGAAAATAATTGGGTTAATGTCGATATAATGCAAACTATAATTTTATTTAAAAAATGAAATTGAATAAACAATGTGAACTATATTCGATTGGCCAATTTGGCAAATATTTATATTTTTGAAACTCAAAAAAGAAGAGGTACGTGAGCGAGTAGTTAAGCAAGAATATTACAATTCTTAATTTGATTTTCTCTGCTAGTTGGTGAAAGGAGCATAGCGAAATTTGTGTGGTCAGACGGAAGAGCCTGAGTCTCGCCACGTAAAATAAGGCATTAATTCAATTCAATTCAATTCAATAACACCTGACTGCTCTCCAGAATCCACATGTGTCTGTTTAGCTAAAATGAACTTATTTCAAATAGTCACTAATGAGTATGTGGTTGTCAGACATACACCTTATATTCGAATAATGTAAATAAAGTTGGTATCATCAGCCCCCCACAAAACTAAATTTGTACGTTGAAATAATACGTTGAACCGTTCGATTTTGAATTATCAAAGATGTTGATTACTGTTTACGTGCGCGTCAACAACTAAGGCCATTAGATCCGTAAATGTAATTCATGTATTTTATTCCAGGAGGTAGCTGTGATATTTCTCTACTAGATAGTGATATCCTGCGCCGACCTACTCGTCGACTAGTGGGATTTTCCCCAACCATGTTTTCCCAATCGCGGGACATCGCCTCAGAGGCAGAAACTCTAAGCTCCCAACTATGTTGAAGTGAAGGTTGAGGATAAAGATAAATTTATTTAAACTGCAATTGGGTATTTTACTGTAGCTAACATGCAAATTATATAATAATAATAATAATAATAATAATAATAATAATAATAAAATAACAATAAAGTAACCTTAATAAAAGAAATAATAATGATACAAAAAACCGGCTGATTCATAAAACATTAAATTTCCTTTGGAAAAAGAAACTTCTATAATCTAATTCCGATCTGAATGTTTGTTCAATTAAGAACACACTTCACTTCAATTAAGTTCACTTCAATTCTCTTCAATTCACTTCAACTTACATCAATTTACTTCAATTTACTTCAATTCACTTCAATTCAATTCAATTCGCTTCAATTCGCTTCACTTCCCTATGACCCTTTAGTCACTTCATTATATCTTTTTTTGGACACTGCACGACACCTCAGTTCATAAAATATTACTTACGCATCGTTATATAGCGTACTCAGTAAAATCCCTCATTTACTTAGTAATACTCTAAATTAATTTCCTAAACTATTGAAAGCTACGAGGAAAGGGTTCAAAGGTTTTTGCAGGCCATCTATTCTATTCCGTTACCGTTCGATTTCTGAAAGAAAATTTCCCGACATCCGTCCTCTGCGATCTTAAATTTATTTTGTGCCTGTGATCCCTACTGATATATGTAGAAATGCTTAGCCGCCGTTTAATTTTCCACGCGTGATTACCACTATAAGCTTTTTTACACAAAGTGCACAGTCTTGATATCGATCCCCTGTTTTTGAATGAATCGCATCCTGCAGTTTTCATGTTCCTGAAAGTAAATTTTGCTGTCATTCACTGAATTCCTTCCAAATTTTTACACTGCATAATTTTGTGCAGATCCCAACAAATTGTTTAATATTCCATTATCGGGCGAATAAGCAATTTCTTTCGCGTTTGCTGAACTCTTTTTCAAGATGCGCATTACTAAGTGAAGAGATCTCCAAGCTTTCCTTACCACAAAATATACGTGTCTTTTCCAGCTTAATTTCCTATCGAAATGGATTCCTAGGTACATGCATGAGGAAACTCTCAGAATAATGACGTTAATTAATTGGCGATTTGTTTCTCTGTAAATAAGACCCCTGCCCATAGTGATGGATTTGCTTTTAGAGCTATTTATGGCCATTCCATTACTTACCGACGTAATATAACGCACCAAGATACCGTTGCCGATCCGGATGCCGAGATCGTTAAGGCAGTAGTGATCGCGGACCGAAGGATCGCGGGTTCAAGTCCCGCCTCGAGCATGGTGGCATTGTGTTCGTTCTTTCATACCCCTATCATTATCATCATATCTTGTCATCCTCATAGTTACCATAATGTTACAAGCAATAGTGGTCGCTCATAACTAGTAGTTTTTGCGACCTTAAATTTAAAAAAAATATCCTCTTGCAAAATTTCTTCATTTTCTTTTGAATTCATACTACGATATATTTTGAAATCGTCGACAAATTGCCAAACATTTGAGAATACGTGCGCTGACAGTTCATTGACGAACGCTAGAAATAGAAGAGGTTCAATGACACTCCCTTGCGGTATTCCTGACGTAACGCTTGCCCTGAAAAATAACTCATGTCCAATTCGAACTTTCTGTTTTCTGTCTCGCAGACACTCGCTAATCTCGCCAACACCTTGAAATCGATGTCTGAATTTATTAATTTCTGTACCAGCCGATCGTGGGGAACGACATCGAACGCTTTGGCAAAATCTATCATTATTGCGTGTACTCTCCCACCTGCGTCAATTTCATCAGCTAGATCCTTAAATAGTGTGACTACCTGACTTTCGCATGATTAACCACTCCTGAACCCGGGTTGGTCATCATAGAGCAATTCTTTGATTCCCCATTCTTGCTTAATATAATTCGCGTTTAGATGCTCCATACGTTTGCAGACCACTGACGTAACCGTTCACAAGTGTTTGTGCTTTCCCCTTGGGGCACGGAGAGGACGAGGAAGAGAAGAACATCTCGCGCGGTCCGTGGCCTGGAGTACTGCTCAAACATTCACCTGGTGTTGATGGGAGAAACCATGGAACACTGTGGACAAGAGCAGCCCGCCTCTAGAATTCTCCTCCAGACAGGCCTCCAGAACTCAACCTAGCTATTTAACTCATGTGGCAAATCCTGCCACCGTCGATACCAAACGAACCCTAGCCTACGTACACCTCGACCTGAAAATTCGCCTGAAGCGCTGACTCTGGTGGCAGCTCCGCGCCGTCTCTCCCCGCCCCACGCGCCCGGTCATGGCTCTAACGAGCGAGCTCATCGCTGCGGAAGCCGCCGGCGACACGGGACATCGGTCGAGGTCGAGACGCAGCTCTGCCCGCTCGGCCACACGGCCCTTCGGGGAGCGGGTCCGCACGAGACAGCGGAGGCAGGCGGCACGACGCGCGGGCGGTCGCTGGCCTGCTT
>BOPP01000213.1:651316-698006 GCA_017312745.1 Gryllus bimaculatus
CTCGCGCCCCCCCCCCACTTCCCCCCTTCCACCGTCGCTAGGCACAGTGGGCCCGTGTATAATACGCATATTTTCGTACTATCATACTTTCAATAAGTACGTATCCAATCTCCATCCCTAATTTCAATCTCTAATCCCCAATTTCAATATATACGTATCTAATAAGTACGTATCCATCGTAAGTAAAGTATCCAACATTACTTTTGATATCCAGGAATTAAACAATAAGAATAGGTTCTAGTAAAGGTACATATCATTTTTTTCAACAGGTGTCAAATTTTTGTATTTGCGGGCCGTCATTTAACTAAAGGAAAATTTAAAAATCCGGCCTCAGCAATGATCAACGTAGTGAGAAGTTTTGTGTTTAAAAGTCCATGGAACTATCCGCCTTTTTTGTTTTCGCTATTCCGTTTTATTTTCCTTCTTGTTACTGCTCGGATTCAGTCATGATGTTAGACAGCTCACGCTTATAATCTCCAAAACCAGAATGAAGATGCTATATAATTGTAATTTAATTGATTAAACACATTTCAAACTTGTAAATATGTTCTGTTTCATTATCACTACATTTTCATTGCCCAGCTACAAACTTCTATCAGATTACAGAAAAGTATTTGTCTACAGACTTTTTTCTCACTAGTTTTCTCATTTGTAATTAAATTTTAAAATATATTTTTTTGGAACGTGTAAGTCAGATATGTCGTACGCGTTATTTGTTTCTGCTACAGAACATCTTGACAACTCAGTGCTTTGCTACAACGAAAGAGTTGCTACATAACTTGATCGATAAGAGCCCTCTGGAAGGCGGGCACTGTAGGGCGGGCACCGGTGTAACACAGCGGCAATTAGCATTGATCACACCACCGAAAACAATAGTTCTAGTTGCATTCGAACATGTTGTGTAATAGAATGAGTACACAATTTTTTGAAAGAAAATAGTGCTCGTCCGTTATAACTTCTCTTCTGCACAAACATTTAGTACGTGTAAGATATCTTTTTGTTTTCTTTTTCTATCAATTCACACAGAAAATCCTCAAATAATAATGCAATTTAAAAAAAAAATCATCCAACTTCCAAGTATGAAAAATCATTTTAACGTGTAAAATAATTTCGAACTTACATTTAGTCTTATATTTGAGGAATGAATATTATATTAATATTAATATTTAATAAGTCCATTGATCAGCTTGCCCGTTACTGAGTGGTTTGACGGCGGCTCTAAGGAAACAAAATCCTCGCATTCCTAGTTTTGCCGTAATCAAGAAGGAATTTAAAATAATCAACTGAATTTGAACAAAGTCAAGCAAACAACAGGAAGAAAAGGAAATTACACTCCCTTAGAAAGTTTTCACACATCTCCGCTTTCAGTCCGTCTATTAAACTTTTTACTTCTCGGTAGCATCCAGAAAGCATCCAGGTGTAGGCCCCCAAAGTTACAGATTCCTGGATGCTTGGGACTGTGATCCTGGCGGCGGCTAGAGGGGGTGCAATTCCTGCTTCCAGGCCTTCGGCCAGTCTGGCTCGGCGGAGGGCGCAAGGTAGCGGCAGCATATTCGCAGCCGCGACTCCTCTCGCTCGGGCGGAGTTCATCGGATTGGTTCATCGGTTTGGTGTGTCAACTGCTAAAGGTCATTGGTTCCGTAAGTGTAATGCAGACGTTTTTCTCGTAAGGTGGCGGTGTTCTTTCCCTGCCTGGATGGTGAGATCCGGTGCCGACGACCTACCGTCGGTTAACGGGATTTCACTTAACCAGGTATCTCTCACCAGCGGGGCACCGCGCCAGCCGGGACAAGGGCTAAGCTCTAGAATGATCTTTATTTGGTGATGAAGTTCATTTACGAGTAGGTGTGTGTAAATTATGGGCGCGGATAAAACAAGGAAGAGGAATGAAAGACCGCGCGCGGTCCGTGGCCCTTTTGTTAGGAAAAATTTTAAGCCATTTTTCAGAAAATTTTATTGAACATTCATTTTATTGAGGATTGAGGCAACCTCCCAAAATCAAAATATTCATTGCAAATTAATCTAAACATACATATTGTGTATGTTTAGATTAATCGATGACTACTGATTTTGGAGAAAATTGGGTAAACGATTTGGTGCTCGCTGTGACCACAAACAGATGTTTACCCGTTAATCGATATTTCGGTATCAAGAACCCACAAAACACTGTTCCAACTATACAGCGTGATAGCGGAAGTATTCTACCACATATAGGAACCAGATTTGTAAACTTTTTCGTTACAAGCGCCCGTCAGTAAGAATTTGTCTGTCGAAAATTCTCCGATTTCCGCCACACGATTACAATACTTTCTCCTTACTACGTGCGTAATTACGCGTGAAAATGAAAGCAACAAAAGTGTCGTAATCCTACAGATTTGAACCTGAACTATTGAATAAATTTATTATAGTTGTAGACATTTTCAATTAGCGTCAGTATTAATAATCGTCGAAGAAATTCGATTTACGTGTAATATTCACTAAAAAGGTTGGTATTTTGTTCGGATAGGTGGAGTAGACAAAGTGAACTTATACCAATCAGGAGCTCACTCCCACTATACCCCGTGGATCCTTAACACACTAGTGCAGGCATGTCCCGCGCGCAAGGTAACAAGCTTACGGAAACTGTATCCATAGAAATTGGCGCGTAATTTAAAAGGAAAGGTTGTACAAATTGCTAGGGAGTGGCAGCACGTCACTGGATATCTAGCCCAAAACAGTCTTTGGGAGAGGTTACTTGACAGTTATTGACACAACTTTTGCTACAATAATGCCAATTTTCTCTTAAAAAAAGAAATGATCTACTAAATTAATACAATACATCAGTGCGATTTCAAATTTTCAACTGAGAGTAAAATTTTAAAAAATTAACCAAATGCACCTTGATTTTATAATCCTGTTTATTTAAGTGATATAAAAGCATGAATGTTCTACGTTCAAGTTAGAAGGTTTAATAAAGAAATATTCTTGTTTGTTAAAAGCATTGTCCCTCCATTTGGGAGAATTCTTAACTTATAGAGACTTGTTACTTTATTTCACATTATTACTAAATACAATAAATAACTGAATGATATAGTACCACAACATAAAAATACAACAAGGAAAGAATTCACAATTCAAGCATCTCACTTAGCAAATATGTTTACTAAGGGAGAATTTAGTAAGAAAATAAACATGAAATAACAATAAGTAGTAAATAATATATACATAATACAATTATCACTTATTTGATAGAAAACATCTGGCCAACATATTTTCGTATGGAACCACTACTCGCCGCTTCGGCTTGTGCATGTATACCCCCTTGGGAATTTGGAGGGGAAATGAGTGGGGAGTCAGGAGAAGTTGCCCATACCCGAGTTAAGTAACCCTGGCGATGAGACCCACGCTCTGCCCTGCACGACCTCTGAACGTCCGACATCGCCTCCGCTGCGCTCAGCCAATTGATAACTCCTAAATTATTTCTTCTATAAGTTTCGCTACCTATATTTTATTCCGTTTCCTAACTCCAAATACTGCTTCCTAACTTCAAAACACATACACCTAAAATGTCATTTAAAATGTTATTTCCAACCGAACTCATGATCCTAATAATTCAATGTGTTATTCCCGAAAACCTCTGAGGGCGTATTGCGTAATATTATTTTATAAGAACTTACTAGAAACTTTCAGAATATGTAAACACGTGCTTCAATCTATATAATCTAAAGAGTACGACTGCCGAGCAGCATAAAACCGCTCGCCAGCACTGAGTTCACTGTACATCTTTCGGACACTGTATATTTCTTCTGGAAATTAAACGTTGAAATATCACTTGTCTGTTTTATTGAACAAGTCACCTTGTGGTATCGTACCTGAGAGTTGCAGTCAACTTCATCAGCTCGACTACCAATTTTACTCCCGCAAGAGTGCCGGGCTCCCAGGCGGGCAAGCGGTTATGCTTGACGTGCCTGCACTAGTGAGAATTCCTGAGAGATGTGACTTCTTGAATATTATCGAGTTACAAGGAGAGACCATAAATTCAGCAATAATATAACATTAAGTGGTAACTATGAAAGTAATGAATATATATGTATAACAGTGATGATAATATTTATGCAATGAATCAAGTATAATAACATAATGTATAAATGTGGAATTTCCAGTTGTCTGAAGATGAAGATAACATTTCTCTCCGAAACGTAACTATGTGTAGATGAATAAAGTAGTTAAAAGGTAATTGTCAATAAAAAATTCGACCTTAATGTGTTTGTTATATTATTAAAGAAGTAAATGATCTCTGCCTAAACAAAGGAACATTCATCAATTCAGCGGCCGTGAAGAGAAGAGAAGTGGAGCGAAGAGGATGAGTAAAAAAGGGGGTAGGGACCGTTTCCATTGTGACCAATGCGATGACATTACAGGGTTTTCTTATTGGCTTATGAGGAATTCTAGTTTTCGCTTACCCGGATATCGAGTTTTGATGATATTGATTTTTATTTACCGGGATATCTGATTTTGACTTATCGGCATTGTTAGTTCATTATATATACTCAAAAATTTACTTTATTCATTCTTCAAACGGTTATTCAATTTTCTACCAATGTTACAAAATATTTCAAAATTTCCCTGATTATACAGATACGACAAATTCAAAGGACTGCTTTTCCCAGCAGTGCATTTGCGTCATTAATAAACTTCGAAGTCTGTTAGTATGCTGGTTAGAATTTAATTCAGAATTATAATATTTTAACGGATGGGCTCGAGAATTTTGGTGCTTACGGTGGACATCTGCTGAAAATTATTCGAATTGTTAATGGTATATTCCTTCGGTTTAAATGTTAGCTTTTCTCCAGAGAAAACGTACATTTTTCCGCATTTCCCAGGTCTGAATTCAACTGAATGAGTAGCATGTCGATGTACCTTGAGCAGCCGAGCGCAGAACGAAGTGGTGCGGGACGGGGAGGCCGTGTGCCGCCCGGGGCGCTTGCAGTGGCCGTCGCCCCGCGCCACGTCCCACGCCTCTCCGCCCCGCGCCGCCTCGCGCCGCCCCGCGCCGCGGCCAACGCCTACGCATATGATTTATGAGGCGCGGCCCTACCCGAGATTCCGAATGCGGCGCGCTCTCGTCCCGTCGCGTCGCCGCCGCGCGCGGTCAATAGAACCCACTGGGGAACGCATGTGCCAGCTACATTTCCTAGCAGCACATGCGCGTTTAGGTAGTTTTCTTCGGCCGGGCTTTCAGCTCTTCTGCATTCATTTACATCCACGCTAGGGTTCTAGACTGTGATCCGGGTAGAATACATCATCTTCCAATTCTGCCGGCACCAACTCCGCTTCTTGAAATTATCGTACTATTTTCTTCCTTCGATGGGGAAGTGAAGCTGGCTGTACCATGTTGCAGATTTACTGCATGTAAAAGACGCCCGAGTGATACCTTCTTTCTCTGCCAGACGGTGCATGGAGCGCAGCGGAATTTGCGTGGTGAGCTGGAAGAGCAGGCATTAATCAGCCTCACCAAGCCTGAGTTATCGCCCAGCTCTCCCCTAGCCTCACCAAGAAAAATAAGGAATAATTGAATTTGAAGGTATTGCTATTATAATGCAGGACGCATTTGTTTTTTCTTCGATTCAACTAACACGATTCACGTTTCAATTTATTTATTCATTATTTGCCTCAAAATCAGAATTACACAAGTGGGCGGCCTTCTTGACGTGCCCCTGCCGAACGCTTATCCGCGGGTAAACGATAAGGTCCGTTGCTAATGACGACAATCCGTCGGAAGGAGGGGGAGACTCTCGAGCACGATCGACTCTGGTCTAGTAAAAAGCGAGTGGCACGCGGGCCACCGCGAGGAGTCTAGCTCAAATTCCTGGATTTGAGCAGCACTGCTCTAAACTCCAAATTTATTCATGTGCGAAAATCCGGTTTATGCATGTGTCAGAATGTAAGGTTCGGTTAAATTTGATCGTCTCTGATCCAAGTAAATGAAACTTATTTGTACACCTTTTATCAAAAATAGAAATTAATTCTTATCGATAAGAAGGTTTCGGGAAGGCGTGCCATACTTTTTGGGATATTTTGATTTAGGGAGGTATTTTACATGAAGCCTTAGAAACATTTTCAAACTTTTCTCGAAAATGGCTCCGTATTTTTGGATTAAACTTCGTCAAATGATGAAACATCTAGTTCTAGTGAATAAGTTCTTTAAAGAGAGATGTTGATATAAGATCACAAAATGTTTTTCGAAAATTTGAATAGTTATTACGTAATGTTGCGTGAAATATAGGCAGTTAAAGCTATTTTCTCTTCAAAGCGATACCATATTCTTCCTTTAAATTTTCTCCTGTTTTGTATCAATAGATGGAAAAAACAGGTGATAATCTTATTTCCGGTGAACTTTGTAAATTTTCCAAACTTTCAAATTGTTAACATTTCAAAACAACGAAATTTAAAATACCATTAAACAAAATCGTTTATAAAAATCCTATTTTTAACACTACGTTTAATGCCTGTAAAAACGGGACAGTAAACTTCAACGTTTTTTTTATTATCTCAAATACTTCTATCACGCAAATTTCTTCTTGTGGTTAAGTTGGAAATAGAGGCCGGTGTATAACACGTGGTTGGTTCACACCGAAGTTGACGAGCATACGCAGCGTAGGTGTAACGGTTTTGCTACTTCTAGAAAAAATGCTCATACAACCAGCGGTTGGCTCTTTAAAGCGCTCTAGGAGTATAATTTAGCAACAAACCAATGTTTTAGCTTTAACATCGCTAAGACATATGCCCCAATACCTCTGCGTGCAGACTCTAAGACAATGAACGAGCGCTATGCGTACAAAATTAATCGTATGTTGGACGTTAATTAGTTAGAAAATGTCTTGTACACTTTTTTGAAAAAAAGTAGTAAGTTTTACGCAAACTTTGCTTGAAAGTAATACAAATGTAAAAAACCTTTTCTCAAAAACGCTCCGATTTTTTTGGGGGGGGGATAAAACATGTGACGCTTAAATAATGAGGAAAGAGAATGGTATTTTTAAGCGTCGCCCAAGTGAATACGGTAGAGTGACTGGGTTATGTAGCGGTAAAGCGTATAGCGAGTTAATTCCATAAACCTGGGTTTCAGTCTCGGAAAAGAAATTGCTGGTTACACTTTGTTATAAACACTTTGGCAGGTTCATGTAGCAGAATAATATTGCGAATCCATTACCAATGATACTAGAAAGTACGTGCTACTCAGCAGCACTAATTTTCTTAAACGTTAGTTTTCTGTCATGTACACGCTATTTTCAAAAAATTAATAAATAATGTTTTAGATGACGAAGAGAAATATTTCAAACTACTGTGCTTAGTCCATTATTCCTTAAGATGAGATAAATTGCTATGTACTGAACACAAAACTCTGAAGAACCATGCAGATTTCTTGAAAAATTATTCTCAACAATCCAGCCAGATGGGCATGCACATTCACACATCCCAGTATTCAATGAACACCGGAATTACCCGAAATTCGCATGGTACATGACACTTAACCTCCTTGCGCCTCAACTATAATGAAGCCACATAAACAAAACCTCAGGGCTTACCACTGAAGCTAAGCCAAACCTCAACCTTCATTACAGAGCTGAAGTAGTTCCGGAGTAACTGGGAATATATTTTTGAAGCACCTGTTTAATAATACGTCTGCAACAATTTATGAACATAATCTCGGAGATGATATCGTCGTAAAGAATGAATTAATTAAATAACAGAATGTAAATTGATAAAATTTGCACATTTAAGAATTTACAACCAACAGCGCCTTTTTATTTCTCGAAAATCAATTGTGAGAAAAAACACAATTAAATTACACTTATTTTACCTTTTGATTCAGGCGCTTTTAAACACACCATAGTAGAATACAAAAACAAAATATCTGTTTAGTAAATTATGCTCATTCGAACACGAAAATGAGAATACTATGGCATTTAGTTAAATGTTTGTAAATTATACTCATTCGAACGAAAATGAGAATACTATGGCATTTAGTTAAATGTTTTATTCTTCTAAGACAGGTTTAACATTTTTAGAAATCAATGTTCTGTAATGTAGTGAATTTCCTCGCAGCTTATTACCAAAATTTTATTTGCGAAATAAACAAATTGTATTTTATGCACTTTTATTGTGAAAACATGTATTGTATCTCAATACTCACAAAATGCATTGAAAGAACTTCTAGAGGATCTGAAGGAACTTCTAGAGGATCTAGAGGAACAGAAATCTAGAGGCAATGTATTCCATGACGACATGAGAAGTTGTGACCTCTCTGAATGTCAAACGTTCACCGAAGAATTATCGTTGACACCATTCTGTACATCAAGTACGATCATTAAATCATGTATTGATGTTCTAGTATAATGAAGCGTTTCATCCCAATGGAACTTTGTGTCAATACAATGGAACATTACATCCTATAATCTCTTCTAGTAACAGCAATGATTTACATATATGTTTCTATATGAAGTAATAAAATATGCATTTGTTATCACGACGAACCGATTTACCGATTTATCATGACAAAAGTGTTCTTCCGATCTGGTCACGATTATGTCTGTACCACTGTACCAGCAAAGTTTACCAGGAACATTAAATAGCGCATAACAAAAAGGAACTTCAACGGAATTCTTACGATTTCTGAGCCATTACTTCAGGAACTTCTGTTCGCAAAATCTTAATATTTAATCAGAACTTTCGCATCTTTAACACCTCCGGCATATTCCTTTATTTTAACACAGTTTGACGAAGTGGACGTTATATTAAGCTGATGTAACTAAATAACACAACTATACAATTATTAATTGATAAAAAAGTAACAGTATGAAATTGTCCAGAAAATGAAATCCCCATTACACCCCCTGAAAGCACGACTAAATCATGATAAAGCAATAAATGAAAACAAGTAAATTTGTTCTTTCCCTCCAGTTGCAGTTACCTGTTCTACCGCGACATCCCGCTCCGCGCACTGGGGACCTGTCCCCTTCCCCTCCTCTCCTCCGCGCGGCCCGCCCCCGGCTGCTGGTGACCTCGCGCCGTGCGGGCCTTGCTTGGAAATATTAACACGTGATAAGACAGTCGCCGGCCGAACGCGCGGTGCGGCTTTCCTTTATGGCGATTTTAAAGCTAATAACAGCGGAGAGGAGAGGGGGCAGGCCGGGGCACCAGGGAGGGGGCTACCGCGGCCAGAGGGAGGAGGGGGCTCCAGGTATGCGTACGAAGGCGCACCACCTTTTGCATAATTTAATGCCAGGCAGTTAGCCGAGGAAAAAAGAAAATAAAGGAAGGATAATAATAATAAAAAATAAACATTCACGAGAAAAGGGAAGTCCTGTGGATTACTGTGCGTTCCGAAAACATCATGCCGGGCGGAGCGGCCACGAGTGAGGCCACCTCGCGTGTTTTATGGGAACGCGCCGGCCACCCGGACGGGTCACCTGAGGTCGCCGCAGGTCTGCCGTGCTCTCAGCGGCGCCAGCGACGCGATCCGCATAGAGAAACGGGTCAGGGGGGCGGGGACGCGGACGGAGTGACGCGGGGAGCAGCGGGACGAGCGAAGCATAACGGAGCGGGAAGCTAGGAAGGGGTGCAGCGACGAGAGGATGGGGAGGTTCGGGGCGAGGTGGGGTGGCTGCCGGGCTTGGCGGGGGGGGCGGAGAGGGGGCGGTGAGGCAGGGGGCGGGGCGGAACTTGAGGAGGAGGACGAGGCGCACGTCAGCGTTCGACGAAGCTTCTGATCGGCGGCCGACGACGGTCCTGTGCCCCGAGAAGGCGGCCATGGCAGAAGCAGAGAACCCACGGACGGTGCACAAGTAGCTGGGATGCTGGAGCGATGCCGACGTCAGCGAGGGAGGATGGTGGAGGGCACGTGTTCGACGGCAGAGTTAGAGACGGTTGGTAACGACAGGAAGAACGATGGGGACTGCCTGAGGGGAATGCGGGTGAGAATACAGATAGGACGGGGCCGTGGCGTCCCGTTTGGGTAAGGAGAGAGGGATGCGGTCGTCGGTGCCTGTGGCAGAGATAGTGGTCATGATATGGGCACTTGGGCGGTAGTTTTAATTTAGGCGTTGATGGAAACAGTGCTGGGGATGGCAAAGGAGACTCTATCAAACCTATCATGTTGGTAGCGATGGTATAGCGCAAAGTGGCCAGCGTCAGGAAGTCAGCAATAGTGATGTGGGAAAGAGTATTTACGATACGTCGGTGTGTACATGATATGCGTAGAGAATGTATCGATATTAATGAGTATCCGTTGCGAATTTATTGTACAGTATGCTAAGTACAATGTTCAAATTACCGAAGCGGCTACAAAATATCTGATGAGTTCAAACTCAGTACAAGTAGCCAATATGTATTAAACGCTACTATTGAAACGAGAATTAACTGAATCACCTCTTTAACGTCAAAATATTTTTCCTCCATTGTTATGTGTGGTTTAGCAAATTCGCTGCGTCTAAATACTTTAAAAGATAAATTCCTCACCAAAAATAAAAACTAAGTCATTATAACATAATCATAACTTTTCCTGAGGAGAATGTGTACTTAACGAGTGGTTAAACGCAAATGAAGATCAGTCATCAATGGATCAATCAATATGCCCTTTTCTCTTCCCAGCCTTTCCCGAGGAAGCATAACTAACTGAGAACTCTCAATGTCGCACCCTCCTCGGCATCTGGACGAGGCTCAAGTGCCGAGTGGACGGGAGGGGCGACGAAGCCTTTGCCAGCGCCGGGGGGCGGAGATGACGGCCATGCTGGTGGCGGGAGGGGGGAGTCCGCCATTGACGGCGTCGCGGCGCACATCGCTGGGAGCGGGGCCGGCTCGGGCGCTTCGGCGCCCCCCGCCTAGACGCGCTCTCTTTCTGCGATGGCGCTTGCTGGAGCCCGGGCTCCTCCAGCCTGCCAGTGAACGCTTCCTCGGTGTAGGGATGCCATATTTCGATCTCGATGTGTTCAAAACATCCATGTTTTTATAGAATTATGGACGTATTTAACATCGGTTTTTTGATGGCGATGTTTTCAACATTTATGTTTTAATCTTTTTTAAATGAAAACAGTACCATCATAATGAAATTCTGAAATAATGTTTGTATTATTATGTTTTGTTGAAGGCCTCTCATTAGCGGATTTCCGAAGCACCGCACAAAATATGGAACGGCAGGCGTATTTCGGAAGAATAATTTAAATTTAAAATGTTGTCTTCACAGTATTGTGTGTTTTGTGTATATTTACTGTGTGTAGTTATTTGCCAGTTATGTTGGCTGGTGAGCGTGGTTAAATATTCATTATTGCATTTATTCCCCAGTCTTTTCCAAAGTAATTGTTCATAAGAACAATGGAACCTTCTTTCCGGAAACAAGCGGCTTTATCCTTCCAAATATACTTCCAAAAAACTTGTGCGTATTAAACGCCTCCTCTCTGATGTGATGGGTGTTCCTGGCCTGATTTAGATTTGATTGAACAGAGATCAGTTAACTGAAGTTCTCAAAGTATTAAACCGGCATCCAATATTGTTTTATAGTTAGTAGCAACAGTAAGCGAGGTTTCACCATTAACTGGCTAGTCTCAGAACCTACTACAACATGTGTATGCGTATGGCTGCACTGCAATATAGTGACATTTTTGACATGAGATAGCACGAAAGAAGAGCAGCGCGTAATGCTATCCGTGTTTTGTTCTCCCATAAAACGAAATTCATCGTAGAATGAAATAAAAGTACAATGCGCATATTTAATATGCGTGTAGATCATGAAATTTTCAGATTGTCATATCACTATGTCAGAAGCTACTACATCTCGAAACGTAAGGCGTTTGTGAGATAACTCTGTGAGAGGGAGCGTGACTGCGCCCGACGAAAGATTATTTTAATGACTACATCGTACTGCGTGAGAGATTGGAAAAATTAGCTATCCTTATTACTAATTACAATGTACACAAGAATTTAAAGAAAACTATGCAGCCTGTGGCCATGCAAAAGGTGCTATGGTTTCAAACTGGGGACTTGCGGAAAATCCAAAAACAATGAAACAGTTTCTATTTTGACTGAAAAATTACAAATATTTGATAGTGTTATTCCGCCTAAACTCATACTGCGAGTGTCAACCGGATTCTCAAAATTCAGCACGTCTCTTCTCACGCAGCAACTGACGTCATGTGACAGCAAGGCTCCAAGAAAGAAGTCGTCCGCCATTTGGTACTCACGTGTTGCGCTATGGGACTTTATTACGTCTTGGTACGTAAAGAACTGATGTACTCTATAGATACTATTGCAGTGTCCGTGAACACTGTTTTTGTTAAAATATTTATTTTTTGGAGCGTTGTACGACAGATTGTTATTCGTTCTTGTTAAACAGAAAATCTGCTTCTTGTTGCGAAAGTCGTTTGATGTGGATTGTTCAGCTTCATTCCTGCTGTTGCAGGCCACATTTTTTTACCCGTATACTTTTTGAAGAGTTTCGTCAAAGAATTTCGTAATTGAATTATTAATTATTGAAAGTATGAGCGTTCAGTAAATTTATTTAAAGGCAACACTAATTTTATATATACAATTAGAAATTATGCTCTTTTAGATAAAAGAAATATTGTTGTTTCATACTGATTCAAAATTGAATTTTTATATTCCGATAGTCCATCATTATTTTCATCCAATTCTCTTTTCCAAATTTGTTCTTGTTTTTTCTAAAACTCAATCAAACATATTTCGAAATTAATAGTTTTTTTTGAAAATAATATTTTCAGGGAAACGACATAATTTGGGAGTGAAGTTGGGGATATTTCCTACAAAAATAAATACTTCTATATTAGGAATACTTCATATTTTGTGATTTCGATGCATTAAAAATATTTCCTTAATTAACTTTTAATGATTTATATGAATTTAATACCGCATGTAAATGTTACTTTTATTTATATTGAGAACATAAATACTGGTATTGAAAACAAATTCTCATGAACAAATTACGTTTTTGAGAATAACCAACATTTATATCACACTCAATTTTTCAATCTTTTAATATAAAGGAAAATCAAATGATTACTGAGTCCACCGTAGTAATATGTAAAATCTCTATTTTAGGTATGAAATATCGTTTTCGTGCCTCGTCAATGTGTACTCAGCATCACCTAGGGACGCATCATGGCACTGAAATTCTTCAGCAACTTGTCAGTGCCCCTGAACGCGAGAAGACAAGCTCAACGGAAACAAGCGATTGCAACCGCCCGGGAGGCAGTGGGGGGCGAGGAACAGCCGGGAGGACGCAATTCTTAGCCCTCGCTGTTAAGCATTTACAGTTCGAGAGAACGTGGCGGCGAGAAGACCAATGTTCTGATCTCTCTTATCCTGGCATTCAGGTGCCAACAGCTCTGGGCTGAGATTAGAAGAGTAACCAGGCTGGCAAGGAAATTAGCGATGAGAATCATGATATTCAAGTTTTCACATATTATTTAGCCGCAATGAGGAAGAATCACAATCCAGTAACTTCTAGTGAGCAATTATGAACAAGTATTCCTTTTCGAATTGCTAATATGATTTCCAATGTCAATAGAAATTGATCAATATCTTAATTTCACTCATCATTTACTTACGAAGAATTATGACGAAGTATTCCTTTTTGAATTGCTTATATGATTTATAATGTCAATAGAAATTGATCAATATCTTCATTTTACTCATCATTTACTTCCTGAACATTTTCTGTAATTTCAAATGTTGCTCTTGCAGTTCTTCATATTTGCAAGGCACCAATCAGAATTCTATATTAATCACTAGAGGGTATTATACGTAAGTTAAAATCATGCTCTCAGGTACATCCTTTCCGGAAACAAGTTGAAATTCGCCTTACACCATCCAGGCATTTATAAGGTTTTAACAAGCCAGGTCCATCGACATGGTTCCTTTACATTTCACATCTTCGATTTCTTTATTTCGTCCATAAATAAGTGGAGTCTATAGGTTTCTTCAATTACACTGACGGATAACTGATAGAATGAACATGTTATTTCCAGCTCTTAAGCTATTTTTATATTATTTCAAAATTGCCCATGATGAATTACGGCAATGACGATTTTAATAATCAGTGAAAAGTTGTACTCACTGAAAATGGAGTTTTTTGATTTCGTCGTATAGGATAAGTCACAAAACTAGTACGCATTAGTGTGTAATTCGTGCGACAGGACACATTATATCCACGACATTTATACCATGTGTACTAGCAATAAACACATCTGTTCTAGCAATAATATGTTTAAAATGTAACTTAAGATAAAAATTGGAGCAGCTGACTTTCGTAAATATTCGTTATATTGTTATTTTTTGTTCCAATGTAAAGTCGGCCATTATGATCATCAGTCAGAAATGGTGAGTAATTGCAAACTTCTCACCAACCGAGGTAATGAATGTATAAAATAAACATATCGAATTCGCTGGTTGCTGAATAATCATCTACAACGATTCAAATGTTTGACCTAATAATGACATTTTCGTCAGATCTTTTCATTAGTTCTGTTGTCATTTCTCTATTGCTGAGATCGAGTTGTATATTTCATTCTTATCCTTGATTTTACAGAAGAACATCAAGAAGTAGGAATGAGACATGAAGCTGAAATGCAGGCGCAAATATTCACACCACATCAACAACTATTTTAATTTTAAATGTAATTGAGATTTGTTATTAGCGAGAAACTCTAATGATATCTATTTTCACCAACTTATTTGTCAAGCAAGTTTAGTACAGCATTTGTAAGAGTTGTAATTTGATAATTTCTTGTCCCGTTCTTGTGTGAACGAAGAACTTTCAAACAGCAAAAATCTTATTAAAGCAATACAGAAGTATATTGAAAATGTTCAGTTCTATGCAAAGGGCAAGATTTATTTCTCGACAAATCTTGACATCGATAGTACCAGTTCTAAATAGTCACTCACCATCACGTGGAATGCACAATGGCATATTTACTCCATTTCAGTCGGTCCACATTGGTGACGCATCAGACGTGGTCTGCAGTGGTTAAAGGATACTAGGTAAGCGTCGAACACCAGAAAAACAACACAGGTATGAATTAATTTATAGAACATATATTATTTTTTGTATATTTACATACCATACTTTGCTACAAAATCAGTAACAGGAAGGACATGAACTTCTTGGGCAGATTTTCACACCGCCGCTAGCAGCCTTAGCACACATATACACACGCATCCTGTCAACCGCGAGACAAATTGAAGCACCCCTGGCGAACTCTCCTCACCAGAGCGGCGTTATCGCTGCGCCGCCGGCCCTCACGTCACTGACACTCGCCGGAGAAAATGGAAAGTAGGAAGGAAATGCGCATGCGCCGAACCGATTTACGCAAGACCACATGATCGTGATGAGGTCATGGAACGTCTTATAATACTATGCGACAAGTACTGGTTTATTACTTATAAAATAAATATACATTTAGCGGTGTAAAATATAGTAGTTAACCATCAATGATTTTCTTTTAATGTAGTAGTTGATGTCGTTTTCACGTGATTACGGTTTTATGTTTAAAAAGTGCAATACACACCGTATAAGCATTACTATCATAGGCGCCATATATGCACACATTAACCTTTTGATCCTTGACTCAAGCTCAGATGTAAGCGATGTGAAAATGTGCTTCGTATAGCTCTGACGTATTTCTTTACAATTAACTAAATGAAATGAATGACGAAGGAACAAGTACAAACTACCCCCTCTATGAGACAAGAAAGTCGAAGGGTTAGCACGCGCGAATCTTATATCAAATAAACGTATTATATGGCGAATCGCCGGGGTTAGTAGTTCTGCAACATTCGTTTCATAACGTATGCTTCACAGTTTTCAGCGAGGCTTCGGTTCCCATTGTTAAGTGCTCGCGCACATACCAGCGTAACTCGAAGTTCTGCGTGCTCATAAACGAGCACAATACAAATATTATTGCTTACACGCAGACTACAAGTAAGAAAGTGTGTTTCTTTGGCTCGTAAAATGAACAGACTTAATACTACAGCCAACGAGTACCCTATACTCTCTCTCCCCTTCGGAACAATACCCGTGCGTGTGGCATCGACTTTGCCTGGGCGTTGCGGCTTCCATTTGGAAAGCGGCCGCGGCCGCGAAATTGACATGTCAGCGGCCGGACGGGCGGGCAGTCAGATAAGCGGCGCATGAGCACCGCCGCGCAAGAAAGCCCACGCGCATGCGCAAGTGCGCACGGCGCGCACCTCCACCCGCCCGCGCGCGGGAAAAACCGCGTTTAGGCGGCGCACGGCCACCGCACCATCGCAATGCGAGCGCGCGCCGCCGAATCGCAATGAGCACGGTCACCACCGCTGCCGACGGCGCGCAGACGCATCGAGTTATAATTTCGCCTCGCGACCTGAATCTCAATCAACCGATGGGCGGCTATCGCGCACACAAAACATGCAAATACATGCTAAACGTTGTTAAAAAATATAATACAATTACGAAAACACAAATAAGTCGGCGATTTATATGCAGCCGCATAATGAGGTTTGCTCGCGGAACGACGACGAAGACGACAACGGGCCGTAAACGCGGGACGGGATTGAGGTTATGCAGGGATGGGAGCGGAATAGGGGAGCGGCGGGGCGGAGGCGAGCGCGGGTGTCAGTCGGGGAAGTCAAGGAGCGTCGCCGGCGCGTTGTGCGTGGCGGAAACGTGGGGTTGAAAGGGTGAGGCTGTCGGGAGGAGACTGTGGCTCGACGTGGGAGAAAGGCCGCAGCAACAGCGGACTCTCTTCATACATTATTTAACATTATGTGTATCGCAGCGAATGCGTGATTACCGGAGACCGTGCGGACAAAACAAAAATAATTTCTGCTGTGGAGGCGGCGGCGGCGGCGGGAGCGTGCGCGGAGACACGCAAGCGCCGGTAGCAACAGCCCCCAACCGCCCTTGACCATCCCCGACCGCCCCCATCCGTTGAGGTAGACGGAACCCCTTACTGACGGCCATAAAGCAATTACTATCCCGAAACGCCGCGTTATTTCTCTCTCTGCTCCAGACAACGCCCAATCGGAGCTATACTTTTCTTCTTTCTACATCGGTCCGTGACATAAATCTGACAAATACCGTAGCTGCGCCGCAGCGCAGGAATAAACCTGCCCGAGCGGGTTCCTTAGCGGCGGAGGCGGCAAGGGCGGGGGCGTAGGCGGGGGCGCAGGAGGTGACGTGGGTGGAGGTGGATGCCGAGGGGTGGGGACAGGAGCCAGCTGAGTCCGGCAACGGGTGGGTCGGCTGGAGACGGGATTAAAGCACACTGTTGCCATCGGCTCTCTCGGGCTGTCGGTTGGGAGGCAGCAATGGCGGAAACTGGGAAAGGGAGTGGCGACGTCGGGTTGGACTAACGCGGGGGTAGCGATTGATGCGGTGGCGTGGGTGGGGGGCAATATCTTCCGGTTTGAACTGTTCGCCCGCCGCCGCCGCCTCCACCACCTGCTCAGTTGCAGTGCGGGTGGAGGCGTAGGTGGCGGTAGGGTCGTGCCTTCGGGTTCAGGATTTTCGCTGCGTCGGTAACTTATGATTAGGCGGGATTTTTCCAAGTAACGCTTCCCTGCCGTCGCCGAATCCGTGCTCTCTTCCTGGCTGTCCATCCTATGCGTGGACTGCCTTTGCCCACGCCGGCCGCCGCTAGTTTGCGGGACGGAGCGGTTGGTCGTCGGCGCTGCTTTATAAATCGAAGGCTCTGCGCGGGCCGAACCAATTATGCCCGGATTCCGCACGCGGCCGAGGAACGAACGAATCACGAACCGTAAGTATTAGGAATTCATTACACAAATGGGCTTTCCTTATATAAAAGGTCGTTCCTTATTCCGCGGCCGCGCGAGGAGTGGAGTGGGGCGGGGTGGGAAGCGAGTGGGCGGGGCGGGGCAGGACGGGGATGTCGCGTGTCTTCGGGCAATCGCCCATCGTTGCTGCTGCCGCTGCAGCCGCCGACACCGCGAGGAATAGTGGATGGGTAACTGCTCACGCAGTTAAAATGTATCAGTGAAGCTTGGTACCGGTCTCGGCGGTGGGAGTCAGGACTCCCGGTATCATCCGCCTCCCTGGGCCAAGCGTTGAACCTTCGTCTCTTTTTCAAAAATGCCGAAAGCGTTTGCGGGATACATCATTTTTTTTTGTCCCAGTGCATTAGCAGAACTCATTCGTCCTTCTGAAAAACGTTTCCCCATATTCATGTCGAAAGCTGCCGGGGTGCCTCTTTCTACTACTCTTCCTCTCGCACGCAAGTCTGTCTCGCTCTCACAAACTTTCGTTCTCTCGTCTAGCTGCAGTGCCAGGTGCATGGAATTTTCTTCACAATCACACACATATTTAGTGTAAATGAAGTAAGAAATGAGATTGACTTATTAAACATATTTATAGCATATAAAAGTATTTTTCTCTATAAATATAAACACACGGTGCGCCGCCGCGAGATCTGATCCCGGAATGGCGGGCAACGAGGCTGTCTTCAGTCCTCCAGTCCTCGTGGCGCCGAGGCGCCGGTGCGGGCGCGAGTGCCCGTGTACCCTGTTCCGTCCGAGCCGTCGACGTGCGGGATGCGCGCGAGAGCAACGAGCGAGGCAGGCAGGCAGCGAGCCTCAGGCGCGGGCCCCGCTTCGGAGAAACCCATTTCGCCACATACCAGCGCGGATTAACACCTTACCTCCTCGACAGGCCTGGCTCGACCCCCTCCCTCCGCCTCCCCTCCGCCTCGCGTGGAGGCAGGAGGGCAGGCGGGGGTGAGCCGATTCCGCACGCGCGCGCGTCGCGTCTCGCTTGTCACTGCGCACGCACACACACACAACTTGCTACTCGCGCCCTTGCAACTACTGCTTGTCCTACTACAAAATACACACACACACACACACACACACACTCATGACGTGTCACTCCGTGAACACCAACGCGGCGCCGTCACAATACAAATAACTTATTAACGGGAGTTCAGGCAGGCGCCGTGCGAGTTCAGTGGCGGCCGAAGAGGAAGTGCAGCCTGAGCGAACGTCAGGTGCGTGCTCCGGGAAGGGGGCGTGGCGCAGCTACGCGCCGTGCACCGCCGTGTGCACGGGCCTGTACTGCCGCTCGCACTGCCCGATGCGTTCGTGCACGCGCGCCAGCCTCTCGTTGAGGATCTTGACGCTCTTGTCGGGCAGCGACGGCAGGGCGTCGCGCAGCTCGGGGTCAGCATCAGCGAACAGCCGCTGCAGACGCTCGCCCACGTCCCCGGCGGCGTGTAGGCGCCGCACCGCGTCCGCTGTCGACTTGCGGAAGACGCACAGCGCCTCCAGCAGCGCGCCGTGGTAGTGCTCGTACTTGTCGAGCAGGCGGTAGCCGTGCAGCAGGCCGCTCTCGTTGTCGAAGAAGACCAGCAGCCCCGAGCCGGGCTCGCGCGCCAGGTTGTGCGCCGGCGCGTCCATCATGGCCGGGTTCCACTGCAGGTTGTACAGGTTGTTGACGACGCGGTCCAGGTTGGCCGTGAGGTAGTCGAAGACGATGAGGTCGGACCACTGCGCCAGCTCCACCAGCTCGTCGGCTGGCCGCTCGCCCACGTCGGGAGGGTGCAGGCGGCGCGCAGACGTGCGCAGCGAGGACGGGATGTGCGCGGGCTCCAGCGCCGGCACGAACCTGCAACAGGTTCACGTCGCGTCAGTGACTCTCTTACACTCATCGACACTCTTATACCCACCAGAAGTGATTAGAGAGTTTGTGCACTATCAATTTGCACATTCGTAGTTCAAGTTTTACATCACTTTTGTGCATCAGCGCATGCGCAGAAGATGAAGATTGCAGTCGGTCGCTGTCCGCTATGGCGTGCACAAACTTCCTATTTTTGGTACGCCGTAGCGGGCAGCAATCGACTGCAATCTTCATCTTCAGCAAATGCGCAGATGCACAAAACTAATGCGTATGTGCATGTGCAGAAAATCCATAGTGCTGTCGGTTGCTTTAAACCCTGGAGGTGCAAAGTCTCCCTAGTGACGCGACATCGATAACAAAACATCGATGTCACCAAACATCGATGATCAAAATTAAAAGATCTATGTTAATAATAGGGAGTTTGTGCACGCCCTAGCGGACAGCACCATCGATAGTGTGCGCATGTGCAGATGAACTGAAGTGATGCGAAACTTAAACTACGCATGCGCAGAAGATCAAAGGGTTTTAACGTTCGAGGGTGCACAAAATCACAAATACATCGACCCTCAATATTTTAAAGTTTGCTTAGTAACCACTGACATCAAATACGTGCCCCAAAATTTAATTGACCGTTTCCGTGTTTATTAATTATAATTAGTATTTAAGTGAAAATAAAGTAAAAAATAACAAAAACGACGGGAAAATGTAAACTTGAACGTCTGAGCGTCCAGGTTCATCTCAAAGGGTCAGTCGTCAATTCAGCGAATGGAAAGTATACATGGAAAGATGACAATATGGATAGTCGAGGCAGGCCATGTGTTCACACCGCATGCGTTTACCATCTCTTCATGTGCAAAATAAAACGGAAGACGAGGAAAATAGCAGATCATCGCATTCGAAAGATAATTTGCTCGAAGGTAGTCCGAAATGCATTCCTTTGGTTCGAACACTAACTGTGTTACTGTCAGTTATTTTACAATCAGTTAACTTTGAAAATATTGTGACAAGGGGAAGTTTTCATCAAACTTTCTCCGAAATCATATAAACAACGATGTTCCTACATAAACATAGATGTTTTGAAAAGATTAACATCGATGTTGCATCTCTCATTCCCATATGACGCAGCCAAATGTGAGTCGAACTATTTGCTACACATTGGTGTAATAGCTTTAATAACACTATTTCGTAATGGTGTTCTGTTATAATATCCACTTAACGCAACACATGAAAGGAATGAGAAGCCACTTTTAACAACTGGCGATTGTTAAAAAATTTGACAGATGAGTTATAGCTAAGGATGGTGTACGAGTAGTTCCAAACATTAGTATTCCGAGTAAGCCCGAGCACATGCAAAGGCACGATAAGGTGTGTGCAATCACATCTACTGGCAGATCTGTACCGTACTCGACATTACGAACACCTGCTCCAAGTGGTTCGAACACTCACCAAAACTGGTGACCGGATTGTGTACAATATTGGACAACCAACAAATTCAAGCTGTTATCAAGATAGCGGCAAACAAAAAGTGTATTGTTAATCGGGATATGGAGAAACAAACTGTGGCGCGCGTAACGTCATAACGTCGAAACCAAAGATGCAGATAAACTTCTTAAATAGACGATTTTGAGAGAAATCGAGATCAGTCGAATGTGATGCGTTAAAGCACAGGTCGTCCCGATAGTTATCGAAGGTCTGGAATTTGTTCCCCAAATTTTTTTTAAAAAACTTGGGTAAAGGTGTGAACAAGAAAAGTAATGAAAGACACACAGCCGGAGACCCTAAGAAATTTAAGAAAATAATTCATTTTTATTTCCCTTGTCAGTAATTCACAATACACAAAAAAATTCTCCGAAAAATAGGACCAGATTTTCCCGAGAGGTCCCCAAAAATGGAACCAACACTTCTTCCTTTGCCGTTTTTTTCTACTTACGAAGAAAAAAAGGAAAAATTTTAAGTCGTTTTTGAGAAAGTAATTTTTTAAAATTTGCTATGTTTCACGAAAAAACTTGATAGTTTCAAAAAATTAAAATTACCTTCCTTTAAAATCTATTTTTGATGAACAGATTTCATTAACGAAAAAATCATCATTGTAGTTGTAGAAAGAAGGCGAAAAATATTGAATTTGTGCACTTTAGAAAATTCTGGGAGTTCAACGAAAATGCGACCTACGTCATTTCTTTAATCGTCTTTTGCTCTATCAAACGAAATTTTTAAAGGAAAAATTTTGAATCAGTTTTGAGAAAATTTTGAAAATTTGGAGAATATTGAGGCTTTATGTAAAGTATCCCCCAAAATTTAAAAACCCGTTTTAAAGTAAAGGAGCTGCGGCATTATTCAGATCGTTTGGGGAATATCAATTTTGGTGAAAATCCTACTTACTGTTTAGCGGCTAGCGTTGTCCATAGACAGAAAGAGACGTACTCATGTATCGCCGTGAATTGATTGTTCAGTACGAAGGACTCACCAAAGGTGGATTACGACTACACAAGGTGTTGGGGGTCGTAAATCACTACATGTAGGAGCAAGATTTATCAATTTTTTCGTTACCATGGCCCGGATGTAAACGTTTTTCTGTCGAAAAATCCGCCGCAGCATTACTACACTGCATATTGCCTTAGGCGAAAAACTAAAATATACTGTTCCCAAAAACGCGATGTCTTGTACTTTCTCATCTTTTGAATGACCTGAATAAGTTCTTACATACTTTTTGAGGAACTAATCCAGAACTTGGGTAATTATCAAGATAACCTGCTACTCTTTACCTCCAGCTGACACCGAATTTCAAACACTGGTTTTGAGTGTGTTACCTGCCTTCGTAGATACGGAATTCTGATCGTATTGCCCAGCATCATCTTCAAAAGAATTTGATTTTTTTCTACAACTCACGGATATTTGCTTTGTTTGCTGCTATGACAAGATCATAATAACTATTTTGACCACACAATATTGTACGCATTCCAATAGATGTCTAAGATGTTGATGAGTTTCATACCATTTGGAACTTTGAGGGTCTTAAAGATCTATCAGTTTAGGTAACTACAGACCTTATAGTGTCTATCCATTTTTACCGACTTTGCGTAGCGTTAATGTAACGTTAATCCTGAACCTCCCCTCTACAATAGAACTACTGTACCAAATTTAACTACGTTTTTGGAGTCATTTAAGAACAGAAATTCCATATTCTTCTTTATTTGCAAAGTACATCTTCGCAAAATAATGAATTCTTAAGAGTTATTGAAGTATGATGGTACTAAAAATGTTGCTACGCCATATACTTCTTTCGAACTAACTCCATTGCTCCAACTATTATTCTAGCTGTTAATACGATGAAATAACAAGAAACGTTTGTTTCGCATTGTCGCAAAGGTAAGACTGAGCTTTGTTTTAATTTAATTTCATTCATCAACGACATGAGAGGGGATCTTGGGAAGCATTATTTCCGAAACTGTCATGCCGCATGCAACACAATGAGACGCACCGGAAGAACCGATACTTATAAACTTACTGAGATAGCTGCTTCAATTGATGAGCGAGTTGACAGACAGACTTTTCAGCAGGTACATACCTCTAATACGCTATTTGCGCCGACGCGCTAATGGCGCGCAAATGCGAGGCGATGGCATCGTCATCAGTGTTCTTTATCTATGTGTCATTTTTCATCTTTTGTGTGTTAAATTACGAATTCAGTGTGATATTAGTATGCATTTTCGTACCGTTGGCATACAATCTGATCATGCGAATTTGAATTATTTTCGGAAAAAGGTTTACGATGTGAGATAAAAAGTAAAAAAAATCTTCGTCGATTGTCTTCACGGCACGCAGCGAAGTCGAAATTGTAGACCCTAATCTTCTGCGAGAGTTCGTGAATTTATAGTGACTTTTGATACTGCTGTGTAATCAAACCGCAAATGTACCAGAAACTCAAACTTCTTGATGCGATTTTTACGGCAACCGTGTGAAAGAACCTCCAATTCCAATGTATTCGTATTTTTGTAGACACACTATCCTTTATCCAACGAGAGAAAGAAGTGGATGTCAGCAAACCGAAATGTGCCCCGCCCCTGAAGCGGGTAGTCCGCGGCCACTGACGTGAGCTGTCACCTTACCAGCTGTCAACGACAAGCTGTCTCTTCAGACTAGGTGATCCCTAACCTAGATCGATCGGTGGAAAAGTGTTTACACGGTTTATAATAGATCGGAAATGTAATTGATAGATCTTCGTTCGACAGACACATTTTCGGATGCGATCGGACGAGGTATTTCGGATTCTCTATGACCATTTCTGTTCCTCATCATTTACTACAATAAATTGGGCACATTCTACAAAAACGACTGAAGTCGTCCGATCGAAATTTCGGCCAAAATTGGCTCCAAGCGTCACTACTCTAAGTAATCATTTGAGAATTATTTCGAGCTTTTGACATACTTCTTGCGAAAGCGTTTCGCAGTTCGTACATATGTGTGTCCTTATCGAACAACCTACAACGAATAATTTTCTTCTTGGCTCGACTGCCCGCTACGGGCCTTGGCCGGCCAGCCGGGACCCAGCCTCTCGGCCATGGGATAAGGGGTTGATAAGGTTAGCACGAAGACATTCTTTCATCGTGTATTCTGGTATTCTTAACCTTAGGGTGGACTTTCTCGTCATTACACAGCAATAGATACGGGGACATTTGTAAGGAAAGTGCACAGTTATAATTTGCTTCGGCCGGGGTTGCACCGTGAAGAACGCTAACCAACAAGCTACCCAAAACTGTTTCCACAAACATTTTTCAACTTTCAAAATGCATGTATATTGAGAAAGAGACATGAAGCAACACGATATAATCCGATTCTATTTAATAGAACGCAACTTTTTATGAATCATGAAATGGAAACTTGATATCGGTTCTGGTCTCTATAACTCTATCAAATAATTGTATACATGAACGGAACACTCCTACTCGCAATAATTGTAAGAAGAGATTTTGAGGTGAATGTGAAATGCTTAGTAAATTATGTCAATATACTTTCTAAAGTAATATCAGAAAATATAACTGCATTGCAAATACCATAAAATTGAATTGAATTGAACTGAATCAGTAAACGGTACGTATCCCTGGAAATTAGCTTATGATCTCAACTCAAACCGTAAGCACTATTCTCTGGACACTTTTCTCTAACATCATATCCGATTTCTACAAAACATTTGTATTAAATGCTTTCAAGTAGTCTGTAAAACAATATTTTGAGTAAAAAAATCTTGTTGATAAAACTTTTATCTGTGGTTTAAATTAATGTCTAATTTCAAACTATAATGACTTAGAAAGGAAAAACAACTAAATTAGTGTCAATAAATGAATTAAGAATTTTGGTCGGTCAGCATCGTTCCATAAAAGCACAAAGGACTGTCGAAGTTTTGCCGGAAACAAATACTCACCAGCATCGGAATGAAGTTTGAGAGTTACAAATTGAATCAATTAAAATTTTAGTGACTTTATTTTATTGACATAAGGTGAAAGGATAATCACAAAACTATGCAATTTATAGTGCAGACCATAGATATATTTTAGCACTAATAAATAAGTGTTCAAAATATTTCTTTAATTGTGAAAAAAAAGCAACTGAGAATGTATAATACAATGCACAGATGTTGTCAGGACAGAGCTTTTTGTTCACAAGCTGCGAGGAATTTAAAATTCACTGCAAGGAATACACCAACATGCTACCAATAACCTTAAATCCTTGACTGAACTATAATCTGAAAATAAATCCAGGGAAACGAATTGAGAACAATAATTACAGTACAGGTTTTCATTACTTAAACTTATTTAAACCTATTGGTGGGCCATGAAATTCAGCAAATATTTTATATATTTCTCAACTTATATTAATTATTAAGATGAGTTTTAAATTTTGAATTCCTACATTCATGAAAAACGTGTTGTTAAAAACTTGAAAATTACTCATTCTTCATAAGACACAGACGTAGAGTATACTTTTCCATTATCTGCTCCACACCTTAAGTCTATCTAAGTAACGAATTGCTTATAATAAAAGAAAAACCAAAAATACTGTTCTGTAGAGGTAGTTTCATTCCTAGTTGTTGAAGTAGGACAAAAAGGGACTGTTCAGAATCCAATGTCAAAAAAAATGTCACGATAATATCTATTTCTTCTCTCTTTTGTAGCAAAGTATTTTAGTAATTATAATAAATGTTTATAACGAATAAAACTTATTTTGAAACTCTTAGAAAAAAGTACTTACTGTCTATTTACTTATTTAACGTCGTAAATCAGTTCACAAATATGTGTGACGTACTGTGGGGAAGAGTGTAATCTGTGCACGTTTTCTTAAATACTGGGATCTCTACTCTAACCCTAACTACCCACAAGCTGAATTTGGAATGCCGATAGAAACGAGCGTTTTGGGCAAAAATTGATAAAAAATATTAATTTCAGCGTAATAAAAACTGTTTGCAAAGGAATCAATCTGAATGGAAGATGGGAATCGCTCGATAAGTTCCTGCCTCCCAGTTCATACCTTTGGACGTTTGGCTTCCTCGGAAGCCGTAGCTCCACTTGCGTAGCCCCACACCGCATCCCAACCTGGGTGGTGGGATGGGGAAGGAGGCAACAATTTACTTGAGTTTCCAATCATGAAGAAAGCAAATACATGTTCTTGAACCAATTGAAAGAAAATCTCGAGAACACAAGTGAACTATGTATGTTATAACTAAAATATAATTATTTTACTTCTGCATTTTTTCAGGAAAGGCCATTTCCTTTACCTTCTTCCATGAAGTAACCCGTGGCATACTAGAAATCAGTTTCAGTAAATTAAAAATATTACACGCAGTTTAATTTTAAAGTAACAAGCTTTTCTTACGATGTCTCAGAATTACAAGACAAGAGTTATAGTAAATGCACAACGTTAAAAAGAGCATTTGTTATTTTTCTTTCATGTTCTGCCAGTAAGAGGGTGATCTTGGAAGCACTGATACCTGGGAGAATATCTTCCTGTATTCACGAGGAAAAGCTGAAAGGGATGCAATCAGACTATGCTATTTGGAGCGTTAGGTAAAAGGTTTATGAAAAGTTAAACGTGGGGAGCAATTTGGATACATCGTAAATGATAATAACACGTAGAGGAATACAAAAAAATGAAAATTCTGCAATATCTTTAAAATGGTGTCAACTTGTTTTGAGAGGTACATCATATTGATTGTCAAATTACCTGGCGCTCTTAACGGTCATCCAATCAAATTAATTTTCGAAAATTATGTTAATTAAAAAATTATTAAAGCAGCTTATTAAATAACATACATTAATTTTTTACTTCAGCAACGACATTTTATTTTGATTTTCTGTTCAAATACGAAGGTATTAATTTCTTTTAAAACAAATTAAATACATTTCAATGTAATAGAAAAGTAACGTATGTTTTACAGATGCATGAAACTTGAAATTGAAGATATTCCAACGATCATTGAAAACTATCGGTACACTTTTTTTGGATTCACACTTCACCATGTAGAATAGCTTTCCACAATATGTTTATTGCATGTTGCAATCTGGTTCACTATACAAACCCTATCCTTCGGCGTTTCAGTTCAAAGAATAATGTCCGGAGACACGAAGACTTGTTTGGAATTGAAATAATTAACGGGGTTTGGTTCACTTCCAAAAATTAAAACATGTATGTTCTTCATTATAATTTAATCATTTTAATCCTTTCTTAATGGTGAGCAATTTTTAATCCAATAATTTTTCAATATTTAACAGGTATGTTTTGAAGAAATGATAAAAAGATATGAAGATAATAAAACATGAAAATGTTTTGCCAAAACTGTTTCTTATCATCATCATAAATAATTTTCAAACGCGACACTAGTATTTAAACGTTTAAAACTTCTTTTCATTACACGGCATTAAAAATGTTTTACAGAATATAGCGCATTAAATTTACTTATGTTTCAGTTGTGCTTATATACTATGCAATTTAATCTTTGTGGATCATTATTTTGCAATTATATTTACATTTGAAGCGAAATAACAACACTGTAAATTATTTAAAGAAATAAACTCAAGTACGAAACACAGATAGTCATTTCAATATTGAAGGGTTCTGGTTTAATCACATTTAGAACCACGTGACAAAAGAAATAAAAAAAGTCTCGAAAGAAAATATACGAAATTGTCATTAGTTACAACTTCATCAGACGACATAAGAATGTACTCAAAAGTACAAAAGAATGATGATTTGTGGTTAATGACATGTTAACTAACGAAATGTGTTGAAAATGATTCCTTCCCCTCTATCATTACTCTTTCATTAAGACGTCTCCGTCGTGTCAGTGTCCATTAGAGGTCCTAATCAAATAAATACCTCTGGCTCTACCTTTAAGCCACTAATAACATGCTACAGTCTTTCAATGAGTCGTTTCTATCCAACGAGTGTGAATCGTTTTTGCCCTCGCATGAATTTTGCCGGTGTTATTTGACAGGTCGTCAAAAGGCGTTCTAAGAAAAACACAGAGGATAGATATTTGGTTTCATTACAAAAAGACTCGACAACAGATCATTTAATATTGTTTAATTTTTAGTTTTTCATCTTCAAAAAGGCAACAACTTGATCAAATAATATCTTCTTTCTTTGCTCATTAGCTTTTGATTTACATACTTATAATATTTGCAAAGAAAAATTATGTTAAATTATATTATGTTAAATTCGTTCCGAAATATCATGTCACTTTTCACGGTCTAACCGGAGAATAATGTGGTACACTTTGCTACAGCAGATTTGGAATAAATTAATTTACGTACACGTGTTTATATCACTACACATGAATTTCATATTTTTCAGGTCAAAAATGTATAAGTATGTACACTTGAATGACTTTATGAGCACCTCTTGTATTAAAATCGTAATGTATCTCTTTCTCTCTAAAAGGCCAATACCTTCTTTTCTTAAGGAGAAAAGACGAAATAAGCCCTAATCGTTTTCAAGCTCACAAGATTGCTCACAAGATTTCATACCGCGTGTTTTTAATATCCAATTATAATATTAATCCAAATGCGTTGTTTTTTCCTCGCAAATACTACTTTCTTCTCAAACATCTCTCGCAATAACACTTCTCTCCGCCATCCGAGAGCCCGAGCGACAGGGACCCGCGCCGCAGAATAGGCCTAAACACGCAAGACGATCTCCAGCCACCGGTCCCGGCTGACTTACACCTAACCGAAAATTTACGTCGAGCATTTAATTTTGATTAAAGATTCCGTGACCTACGCTACATGCTCGGCTATTTTAGATGGCCTTTCGTCTTCATGAATATGTATTTGAACGTGAGGCGTACCGTTCCCGGGAAAGGTGTTTTTTAAATGCGGCGGTTAAGCGCGGCGAGCGCTACCCGCCAAATGACGGCTGGCGGCAGTGGCGTCAATGCACACAATGGCATAACCATATTTTTTCTTCAAAAACGGAACTCGTCAAAGAAGCCTTCAATTCTTTGTTGACGGATATTATTTCATGTAACACTTCACGGAACTTGGTCTTATTTTGGTAGGTAATGGTGTGGGGCTAACGACATTGGCACTATTATGCAGCAATTAACATTTACGACAAAACAACACCTTATATTTATTTCTACAACTGATCTTATTTTTCTCAGGTAAGAAAAGAGAAAGACTAAGATATAATTTATTTGCTAAATTCGTTTAAAAATAAATCTAAAATTCATATTACATCAAATAATCAATAAATGGCCGAAACGTCATAAACGACAATAGATGGCCGAAACGTAATAAAACTAATAAATGTATTCTATCTTCTTGTCAGAATTCAATTTATATGCAGTTGAAAAAGTTTTTGAAATAACAGTCGTACGTCTTACAACGCTAAAAACTATCTTACTTTCCATCTACGAATCTCCAACAACGCGAGCTTTAGATAATTTCATTTTCTTACAGAAAATCTAGAGATATCTCTGAACAAAATTAGTAATCTATCATTCAAATCTATTTTTTCAATTTTGGGTTTAGGAGATTTCAATATTGCTTTTCTGAGCGAATCCCACGAAAAAGCGCAGTTTTTCAATGTAGTGCATTCTTTTAAGGATACACGGAATACATTTAAATTACAAAAATTAATAGATCAAATTATAATAAACAAAACTACAACTAAATATGAAATAAATGCTACCAATTTTGATTACAGTGACCACGATGCCCAAATTCTTACAATTACTAATGACAGGAACACTGACACAATAAATAATATACGCGTGTGCAGAACATTCGCTAACGTTAACATAAAATTAATTACGGACTACTTGCTGAAGGAATCATGGGACACAGTTTTTAACGCTCTTGACACAAATGAAACATATGATCTATTTTTCTCAAAGCTTTAATTTCACTTTACGCACGCTTTCCTCTCAAAGAGAGAAAATCAAACTTTTCACGGAAAAACAATACTTGGATCACGCAAGGACTTAAAACATCGTGCAAAAACAAACGTACGCTTTACTTTATATTTAAACATCATAAAGTATTACCTGGTTTTCATTTCTACTTCCAAGAACACAAAAGAATTTTAAGGAAAGTAAGAGTTCAGGCAAATATAATGAAAAATATTTAGGATATTTGGAACGGAACAACAAAACTAAACTAAAGCAATGCGGAATATCGTAAAAAATACGACATCATCTCGATACTTAATAGAGAATGTTGTTTTAAAGGATAATGAAAGAGAAGCAAGTAATCCAGAAAAAGTAGCTAATCTCTTGAACAATCACTTTTCTAGAATTGCGTCTGAACTCACGAAGGGACTAAAACCACAAAATTCAACATCATTCCTTTCCCAAAACTTTTTCGACACTATGTTTATTTCCGAACCTTCTTATAACCTAAGAATAGTCACTAAACTAAAAAATAAATATTCATCCGCTTTAGACGAATTTCCAAATTTTTTATTGAAAATCTATGTACCTATATTTATACACCCGTTAACTCACATTTTCAACGCTTCTTTATATACAGCAATATTTTCAGATATAATCAAAACAGCAAAAATTAAGCACCCTTTTAAAAAAAGGAACAAAAATGAAATTCAAAATTATCAGCCAATTTCTTTTTTGTCAGTTTTCTCAAAAATATTAGAGAGGTTTTTTTATTCGCGAATAAAATCTTTTCTCAGGAAAAATGAATCGTTTTTAGACTTACAACTCGGTTTTAGACAATTAAAAATGTACGGAAACTACCATTTTCCTTTTCTTACATATGCTGCTTCATTTATAGACCAAAATGGAACCCATTAGAATATTTTTAGATCTTTCGAAAGCTTTTAACGTAATTGATCATAACATCATAAAAATTAACATCACATAAATCACATAAAAATTACCTTCTTATGGAACTCCTGGTATTGCCCTAGATTGGATAACCTCATACCTTAAACATCGATCTCAAAGAGTAGAAATACCGTACTGGCACGAAAGGACATTATTTACTCATCTTTTCACTTCTTTACCAATTGAATATACGGTCCCGCAAGGTTCGATCTTAGGTCCTATTCTCTTTATGTTATTCGTAAACGATATGCCTTCGTCTATTAAAAACGGAAGAACAGTTCCGTTTGCCGATGACTTGAATATTCTTTGCAAAAAGGAAACAATGAATAGTACGATTTCAGAAGTTTCAAACTGGTTTTGTAATGACAAATTAATAGTTAACGAAGTAAAAACAGTTTCAAAGCATTTTTACATTTCAAGTCAGCAATCGCATGCTCTATTGAAAATGGACAATATGTAGTTATCTGATGTTAAGGTAACAACATTTTTAAGTCTCTCAATTTTGTCAAACCTCAATGGTATGTACATATAACAGAATTAAACAGTAAATGAAGTTCATAATATTACGCATTCAGAAGTCTTTCAAAATTTGTCATCCTTCATGCAGGTCATTACGTGTATTTTGCAAATATGCATTCCCGCCTGAAATATCGCTAATGTTCTGGGGAATCTCTTCACGTAGTATACAAACCTTTAGAAATTAAACAAAATTATTGGAATAATTAAAAAATGTAATCCGCTTGATCCCTGCAATCCTCTCTTCATTGAGCTTACGATTTTACCATTGGCTTACCTATTTATTTACGTATTTGTAATATTTGTCAAAACTGACTTACTTAACGGTGGGAACATATTTTCATGCAATACTGAAATTTATGATTAAAACACACGTGGTAGAAATCACATTAATCAAGCGTCAGTATCAACAGCTCACTACCAGAAATTCACATACAATACATGACGTTACTTTACAACGCATTGTCAGATGACATTAAACAATTGTAGTTGATACACAAATTTAAGTCAAAAGTAAAATCTTTGCTGCTGAATAACTGTTTCTATACAATTAGAAACTACGCTGATCAACGAAAAGAAAAATAGTGTTTATAGCAAAACAGTGATATAGCATGAATTAGTTTACATTCTTATTGCATAAATAAAAAAAAAAACTTAACTCTCCTTTTGCTTGTAGTGGTAGGAGTAGAGGTAAGAGCGAGTTACTATTTTGTTAGCAAAGCAGAAAAAAAAATTTGCAGTTCGTTTACCGTTGCAAATAAGTTTCCTGTAACTAACGAAAACGTATATTTTTACAAATGTTGCTAATCTCGCGTTTTTTAAATTAGTTTTTTGATTTATTTATTATCTTTAACTTTTATTCATTTTTCAACAATTTATAGTTAAAATTGATGGGAAGGAATTCCGGAACTCAAGAAAACGCGTGCAGATTATCTTCTCCTCCATACACCACATACAGCTTTACTGTTTTTTGACTAAATAAATATAAACAATAATGCAAATTGTTTATTCTAATTTCTACAACTTACCTAAACTCAAAAAAACATGTATTTTATCTTTACAGAGTCCAAGAAAAAAAAAGGAAGATCATTAAATCATTTTAGACAGGGTTATTTAGAAATTCAGGAGAGGCAATGGCTCTTCAAACCCGTCTATAACAGTGCGCTTGGTTCATTCTATTCCCCTGCTTTAATTTATTGTCAAACTTCAATTAAATATCTAAAGACTTCTTAATGAGCGGATATTGGATTAACTAAACCAACTCGGCATTCTGTATTTTTGACAATAATACTCGTATTTATATCATTTAATATTTTCTGTCTACGAGACGCAAGTTTTCATGCTAATTAACGAGTACTGATTGACAATTATGAACAGCGAATTAAAGGAATGAATACATGGGAAAGATTTCGAGACACGTATTGGACTGATTCAAGGGAAGTTCCATTAAAGTACTTTAGAACATCAATCCGTGAATTATATAATATTTAAAATTGATATAGCAAGCAATGTCATACTAACGGTCCGAAACGTTGAATGACATTTAAAGAAATGGACAATAACATATTTAAAACAATTCTGTATTCTGTTCTTTGATAGGTCAAATATTCTTGATTCGAATTCATTGTCCCAAGTTTTCGGAGCAATCATAGAATTTTGTTGGGAAATGATTTATTTCAACAGCACGTTCTTTCTCGCATCAGTAACGATTACGTAGAATTGCAATACCGCAATTTCTGTCAATATTACATCTCAGCCATTGTGTCTAAAACTCAATCCCATTCGTAACGCATTAGATACAAAAATTTAATTCACTTAAAGCAAATACATCATCACGCGTTTGAGCACCTAAAACGCCGTTCCAATAACAAGAAATTCATGAATGAGAAACTTTTCTAACAATTTCAAACTTTCGTGTCGCACCATTCCCTTTGTTCACGCTGACAACGTGATAACTCCTAAAAGATTCTAGTAAAAAAGAGCGATAAATTTGAATTTGCAAATTCGAAATTAGAAAATTGCGCTAAAAAACTCATAATTAAGAAATGTACGAGACTTTTTCTTAATGAACTGAGTTTTAGGAGGGAAAATTAAAGAAAAAAACTTGTAGCCAGGTTTGACAAAATGCATATTTACAAATTCTGTCAAATTGCATTATATTCAAGCTTAAATTATTCGGAACTACTCGTTTTTTAAAAAAAAATCTACATGATCTTTTTTAAGGTCTCATTTTTCGAAAAAAAATTGATACTCAAAATTATTTTTTGCTTACGTACGTTACTTTACGTACGTATATACGGAGTAGTACACGTAGCATTAAGCTAAAGTTATGTAATGCTGCGTAAAATCGATTTCGAGATTTCAACGGAAATACACATTTTAGAGGCCTTTGATACCGAAAAAGTGTTCTTTTAAACGTCCGTCCGTCCGTCCGTCCGTCCGTCCGTCTGTCTGTCTGCCTGTCCGTCCATCCATCCGTCCGTCCGTCCGTCCGTGCGTCTAGCGTATGTGGATAACAGTATCGCCTTAACCATGCGTAGGATTTTTTCCAAATTGCAGAAACCCCAGTTCATTTGGCCTAAGTCAAATCTCTGCGATTTTGAAAATCATTCATTAGTTTTTGGGGGTACTTGAAACACCCTGGGGACATTTTCAAAATTTTCTCAAAAATGGCTCCAAATTATTTCTTTAAATTTCTTATTATAATATAGTAAAAATGCACTTATAAATGTGGAAGAGGTCAGATTTTCACGATTAGCTCTGCATTTTTGAAAATTTCAAAAGATTGAATTTTACTTATTTTCGCGCAATATTCTAGCAATTTATGCAATTTAAAAAAATTACAAAACCAGAGTTTCTCAAAAAAAGCTCCGAATCGTGTCTTTAAATCTCTTGTAGAGATTGTGCTGTATACACTCTATAAGATGACAAAACGCCATATTGATCTATTCTTTAGATTTTCACAAATTACAGAAAACCTTTAGATGTATCTCTTACGTCGTTAATATTAACATAACGATTTATTCACATAATTATATTTATGACTAGATGTGCTTTAAATAATGTCAGACAAAGTTTCTCGAAAACTCAAACATTTTCTGTCATAACTACATTAAAATTTCGCAATTTCAGAATCGCTCAAACACCATTTTCTGATAATAGGCTCCAAATTTTCATTCAAATTTTTCGCATGGATAGCGCTAATTTCACTCTTTAATATGACGTAAAGATCATTTCAGGGTATTTTTTTTGTTTTTTCAAAAATTACACAAATGTATGTTTTTAAAATCTCTCACGCTGGCAATAAAGTATTCTATTTGTGAATTACAGTGCTTTAATTGACTTTAAATGAAGTTTTTTGTAAAACTCAAAACTTTTCTATGAAAAGTGGTTCCAATTTCGAATTTACTGTAGCGCTTAAGCGATATTTTCTCATAAACGGATCCACATTTTTCAAAGAAAATTGCCATTCAGGTCCCAGTTTACTGTTCTTTAATATTCTTGAAATAATATTTGTTATATTATTAGGAAACCGAAAAATGAAGAACTTTTAAAAAAAACATTAGGCGGCGATAGATTGCAGCTAGCAATATGTGGCATCTTCGTGAAGCTAGAGGCCAAAGGAAATAGAAAACTAATACGGGAAAGTCTGTACCATTCCGTAACACCACTAGTTTTCCAAAAATACAGAGAATATGCTGAAAATACTACAAGAATAAAATTGAAAAAAAATATAATAGCGGATTTAAAAAAATAATTGTCCAATAATCACCTATACTTCTCGCAAAATTACGCGAAAATTACTCGTATTTTCGAAAAAAATTATAAGTGACCCTCTTACAAGATGTCTTTGAAGATCAGATGTAACAAAAAAGTCTTCAGATCTAATATTGTAGTTGTAGAAGAACCTCGATAAAATTTGGATGTTTTGCAATTTTTAAAATCAGAAATTTCAACGAAAACGAGACCTGATTCATTTTCTAAGCATTCTCTAAGCTACCTGAGGACAAAGTTTTATAAATACCTTGGAGAGATTTTGGAGAATATTCTGAAAATGTTGCGGCGTAATGTTAAAGCTCCATACGTTCGCATTCGCTTGCTCTTTGCCCAGCGACGATTGTTCAGAGCTAGCCCCATCCCCCGTGTGTCGGTCTTCGGACACGTCGAAGGAAGCGAACATTCGCACCAGCTCCTCGGATTGGTCGAGCAGAAACTAATTACTCGGAGAATGTCGAATGTGTCGAGCCGCTTTACAGTAACCCCCAAAATCGAAATATCTGTTTCAAAACTCGTATGACCACGAGTACGCTCAGCTCGATCACGTAATATCAATTTTGGAGAAAATCACTTGAATGGTGTAGTCGCCAGCGCCACAGACAGACGAACCGACGACGGACGGATGGACAAACTTTTGCGGTATCGATTTTTCGGTATCAAGGAACCACAAAACATTGAATCTGACTACACGTGATAGAGCATGTAATTTACAATATAGAGAAACATGATTTTTCGTTACCATGGTATGACAATAAGAGCTTTTTCTGGTGAAAAGTTGTCGTTTTTCCCGCAGTATTACAATATTTTATATTCACTGCGTATGCAAACAAGTAAATGTCACAATATCTTGGAAACATTTCAAGAAACATTTTAATATGTACTTCTGGAAACTGTGGAGTTTAGCGGTATCTTTACGAATGTTACTTTATCGTACATTATCAACTTACGTCATCTATCATCTTACATTACATTATCAACTTGCCACGAAGTCTATCAATTCATAAAAACTCGCATTGAAAAGTATTTTGATATTCATATTGTTCACGTTCGTTATTGGCAGACAACCACAATATTAACTGTTGAATGAATTCTCAGGAGAACAAACCTTCTACAGATTTATTGGCGAAAATGTCCAGGAGAGTGAATACTCGAATCTTCAAACTACTTCGCCAAAGCTAAAAAACCAAGGCCATATTGGCCACCATGAGCGTGCGCTCAAGGCGTCGGGCTAGGGGTCTATTATTTTGAAAGGGTCTCCGTAGCTCTGCCTAATAAAATATTTTACTTTCGTCAATGAATTCATTCCTTGATTTCTCCCTCTTTAGGGGTAATTTTGGGAATTTTTATACATTTGGAGCTCTTCTTACTATGACAGAAAATCAAATATATCTCATTTTGTATCATTAAAAATTAGATAGATAATTTATTTAATTTGCTTTGTGTATTAAGCTCGGTGGCAAATTAAACACCCTTATACAAATTTATAACTTTATTATTCTTATAGAGTTTTTTTCTTACTTAATAGTAAAGTATGTCGTTTTAAATAAAAAATGTGAATGGGTAAGGAGGTCTCATCTTTGTTTATATTGCGCACGTCTATTGGGGCCACCATTACCGAAATCCCTTCACTTTCCCTGTTATAAACTGGCATGTTTTCAATTTTTCACAGACACGATTATTGTAAAGTAGTATGTACACTATTGAAAGACTATTAAATACATGAAAGACTTTTACTGATTTGCTACACTAACGTTCGTAAGGAATAATATCTAGATTTATTGAATTGAAGCTTTATTTTGCGTGGCGAGACTCAGGCCATGACGCCTGCTCTTACGACTGACAACGCAAATTTCGCTTCGCTCCTTTAGGTATTTAGGAAGTATTTCTTGGGCGACGAAACAAACAACTTGAATTTAGCTCAGATGCTTCATTTAGAGGATCTTTTACAAGCAGTAAATCTACTAAAATGGGACAGCCGGCTTTATTTCCCTTGCGGAGGAAGGCGTACAAAGGATTTTTTCGCCCTTAAAAATCCACGGCGCCGATCGGGTTTGAACCCGCCTACTTGGGTATAACAGTTCGAGACACTAACCGTCAGACCATCGGCGCCGATGTAATTTCTCGATGAAAATACCTGGCTTTTAGTCTTTCACACATTTCCTGATTTCTTGAGATCAATGAAATGGAATAACTTCCACCCTGAGCGCCTCTCTTGGAAGCGCGTCGGCGCACGCAAGGCGCGGGAGAGCGTCGCCGGTGACTGCGCGTCAACTCGGCTGACGGGGTTGGGTGGGGCCCGCACCTGCGGCGTGATCGCCTGCTGCCCCGCTCACTCAGGCGAGGGGCCTGCCCGCCAATTCTGTCGTCCGCTCGCTCAGTCTATTCATCCCTTCGATCGGGTACCCACTTATTCGACTCACTGTCTTTCAGGTCCACTCGTACCTCCGATCACGTATCGGCTTGTTCGCCTCCCTTTTTCCGAAATTAATTCGTCCCTCCGATCGCGCACCCGCGTGTTCGCTTCCTAATTTGTAAGCAATTGTATTGACTCATCTTTTAGAATGGTTCCTCTCTGTCTCTCGCTCCAGGTTGCTCACCTCTTCTTAGCTCCCTTGTCTGCTATCTCCCGCGCAAATTGACAGATTTTTGCGGTTGGACACTTTCGAAACATCAAGAGGGGACGAACTGGTGTATAGATGAGTGAAATGACGAACATCGCACCGAAGGCAGTCTGAAGGAATCCTAAAAATTCTTTCGACAATGTGTTCTTGTCTGGTTCTCATGAGAAGGAAGAACTCTTTTATTTTAATATTTAAACATGTGAAAACTAAATTCGAAGTACATCCAGTGGATTAACTGTTTCCCTGGCAAAGAGAAATTAATACTTTTTCAGAGAGCAACTGTCTAGAGGAGGCAAAATCCAGCATCTCCCAGTAATCCCATCGCCCAGCATCTCCCTGGCTCTCTCTTTAAGCCATTCATCCTCCCGCGTGAGCGGCCTCCTGCCCGAGCACCGCTCATCCCGCTCTATTCATCCGCCCGCGTCCACCTGCCCGCATTCGCCCCATCCGCCCGCGCCCGCCCTCGGCCTCCCTCAGCCACCCTCCGCACGGGCGCTCAATTCCGATTGCGCCAGCCCGCACCCACCCACCGCCTACGACCGCCCGCCGCTCCCCCGTCGCCTAACGACCCGGCGCGGCGCGGCGCGGCGCGGCGCGGCGCGGCGCGGCGCACGCTTCCCTCCGTTTGTCCCTTTATGGCGCTCCAGGGAGTTTTGTCGTCGGCGGCGGCTTTTTGCCCGAGCGACTCCCGCCGCCGCCGCCACCAGGCACGAGACCCGGCGCCGCCATCGTCCCCAGCCACCGCTGGGGCCGCCGCAGCCTGCTCGCCTCTGCGCCGCTGTCACATCGATAGAGCGAGTTTGGACGGGAATCATGTCCTCCGAATGGAGGCTATGGCGATGTTCAATCTAGATATGAAAACGTATATAGCATTTTAAAAAGGGTACGAGTTAGCAAACAAATTGTTCGCAATAAATTGTGGGGGAAATTTAGTGAGAGATAATGTCTTGAAATCGCATCTTATCTACAAACGTATAAATACTTGTTAAGTATCATTCCTTAATTTTTATATACAATTATAAACGTTCTGGTGCTGATTTTACTCACATTAAAGAGAAATGATAGAAGCATGCAAAATAATTAATTATTCTAGTTTAGGTTCAAATCTACTTCACTAAATTCGGTTACAAACTTAAAATTTGAAGTAAAATTTTTTGTCGACAGCAATACAGATTATTATTAAAAAGAAATCAATTAAATAATTTTAATGTTTTAGTATTAAAACAAACAATAAATCATTTGATGATAATAATAAATGTTTTTGAGGATAAATCGAAAATAATATAATTGGAAAAAATACTGGAAACTACTGTATGAAAACATCAAAAATCATTTGAATCAAGTACACGGTAAACAGAAACTGGCGGTTAAAGAAATAAGACGACGCTTATTTAGCGCTAGAGTTTAATTTTCTGAGGTTAAACAAACTTTTAATAAGTAGGCTAAAAACGCGTTTATTTTGACTTCACACAAGCAATTCATTCATGGTAACATTTTTTCAATAGATTACGGGTCCCGTATCATTAGCTTTATTAATTTTTCATTTAACATGATTAAATTAATTTGTTAGCATTGCAATGCTAATTTATGAACAGTATCGCTGTATCTTATTTTTGAAGCTTAAGTTAAAAGGTAATTGAAGTAGGCAAGAATAACGTAACACGTCTTATATAAAGATTTATAGTCGATTCACGTGCCATTCACTAGTAAGTAAGCAACATTGTTTCATTTGCATAAGGTTGCCGAAATCACATTATTCGCATCAATTGACTGAACGAAAGATGTGCGGCTCGGTTTTTCGATTAGATATCAACGAATAATCAACATACTTCACATGATTTTTCTAATATTTTAAATGTGCATTACAACGATAAAGCTCATATTTATACAATTTCATGCTTACAGCTTTTTGATTTAAACTTTTCGCAACAGCGAATTGACAAATTAACAAGATAGATTGTCAAGATTGCCAACATTCATTACAAGGAATGATAATTTTCACAAACAAATAACATTAGATTTGTCAAAGTTAACTGATCACAAGTTTTCATTTATTACTTGTTAGACTTTTATTATCTACATTGCACCATTTTACTTGTAAAAATTAGTCTTGTAACCTAGTTTGCGCGAGAAAATTGACGCAAATATTTCATTGATTTAGCATCTGGGAGCAGTTTTGTACTCTTACTTATTTTAGATTAATATTTTCTCAGTTAAGTACATAGCAAAAGAAGAGACGTCTTTCATAGTTATAAACCCGCATGTATTAGCCATTTGTGCACTAAATTATATTATAAGTTTGTGTAATAAAAATCTCTGAAATACCAGTAATCAAATCTTGCAGATTAATCCTATGTAACTGTCTAAGCTTCTAAGATTACTACTGAAAAAATATCTTACCCTGACAAATATAACAATTATTCTGAGTACATCATGCCGTCATTGTTAGTACAATTTAAAAGCGGAATCAAATATTAAAAGTTAGGTATGAAAGTTTTAACATCAAATAACTGTCATTAAAACTCGCCAATATTAAATATTTAGCAGTGACATCAGTTTAAAAGCGCGCAACATTGAATTAACATGCCTTTCTGCAAGGAATATTTCATTGTGCAATTTTAGTCGGTTAAATCTTTCAATAGTTTTTGCATTATACTATGTTTCACGCACAGTTATCGCCACTTTGTATATGTTTCGCGCACAGTTAATCTCAATAAAACACACAGGAGGAAATCCAGAATGAGTTGAGGGTACCCGGCATGTGGGTTCGTGGTTTATACGAGCGTCGAAGTCTCCATTCTCACACGGGTCGGTCCTTGTGGCGCATCCTGTGAGGCCGGGCGGGCGGAGCATTCGCGACCCAGGCCCTTCCCGACGAGAGGGACATTCCTGGGCCACGTGCCCACAAAAAGTCGACGCCCCGAAGGGCGTCGGTGGCGGGGGGCGGGGCCCGTCCGCCCCCTGTCAGCCGCAACGGCCGCCGCGCCGCCACCGCTGCTCACTGTCAGTCTAATTGGGTTTGTCATCCGCTCTCGGACTTCCTCGCGAATTGTGACCCCTCGTCCCGGCGGGCGAGGCAGGCGCATGCGTGCAGAACGTGTGGCCAGAAGGCTAATTTCGCGGTTCTTTAATTTGTTGTAATCGAGTGTTTAGCGAGGGAAAATACCGGGCGGTCGCGTGTTTTTAACTTAATGTGCGGAGCTGGGACTCGCATACACGACAAACGGCTCTTTTCGGCGCCTTGACCAGCATAAACTGCGGTACTAAATGGCAGGCGCTAGATCTCTTCGAACACTTAACGACGATGAGATTATAAATATAATCAAGGGTATTATCAGTTTAGTTACAAGCAAATAAATTTTCAACCTTATTCTACAACATGCGAAGAATGTTCATGCTTCGAAATTCAACGGAACAGTATAACGTACATGCACTGTTAACACTTTAACACCAGCATCACAGGAAAGACCTATACCATTTCTCTTTCTTTTCCTGCAGTTTGTCGTCCGAATTTTGAATGTATACTTCTGTTTATAACCGAGAGAATCGAGTTAGGAAGAATGAATTAATAATTCTTCATTGCGTCTATTGCACAGCTATTCCTTCACGTCCCATTTTGTATCCTCATGCATATCGATAAGAAAACCACACGATACAGGTTTGCACACGTTAATTACCCGATTATTCAATTTACCTATGAATAACCACCTACGGAGATGCTTAAAAGAGATATTTTATACTTGACACTCGCTGGCAGCGTCCTAATTCAAAACAAACAGCGCGGTCGGCGGCTCGATGGCATCGGCTGACGGCCACCGCAGAAGTCGAGCGTGTCCCGCACGCTCCACGCTACCTCGGTATGAGAGGAGCATTCGCGGCGATGAACGGCCTGGTAATTGCCCCGCGACAAGTATCACTATTGTTCAGGCTGCTGCGCGGTGCGGGGCGGCGCGTTGGGCATGGAAAGCGTGGGGCCGGGGGGCGAGGGGTATTGTTTACTCGCGAATGTGATACGCGCTCGCGCCGTGAGCGGAGTGCTGCGTGTTTCGTTGGTATGCGGGTGTCTCGCGCCATGTCAAGTGCCCGTTCGTGCCCCGAGGTCGCTTGCTACGGATCGAAAATACACGCGCTTCACACGTGCTTCGTTAGTAGGAACGTCGGATGAGTTCTGAACTTTAGAGTAATGGGGAGCTTTCCTCACGAAGAAAGAATCAATTAAAATGCTGTCACTTGTTCCTAAATATTTCTTTCACATTACACAAGCTGCAAGCTTATTATATACGACAAAACCAGTGTTTTCATCCCAATAATCGTTGTTTCAGAATGTTCAATTTAATCTAAATATGCTGAGGGGTTACACCAATGTGTTTATAGAAATATTCACAGTAATCCCTATTACATTCGCCTTTTATCATTCGTGTATTGATGTTCCATCAGAATGATTTTAAAAACTACGGAAAAATAACTTAGAGCGGAAATTCTAATAACTGGTTATGAACACAAATGAGCTTCTAGAGAAACGTGTATAAGGTAGAGTTTTTAAGATAAGTCATATGTGGTAGGAACACGTCTACTAGAGAGAGTTAACGTTATTGAGAGTATTATTATTTGCATTTAATTCCCGGCATTCATGAGCTTTCTTACGTGATCCATAGAAAACAATTCCTAGTATAAAAGTTCAAACAAATTGCTAACTATTGTTCCCAACGTTTCGAGGAATTCAAATAAATCAAATTTCTTAGACAAAGATTTGCAACCGTCAAAGTACGTAGGCTCTTTTGTGCATAGGTTACGTTTAGGTACACCTGAACCTCACGATTCGTCTACATTTCCTTTTTTTCTGGCGCAAACACAATGTTCGAGAAAAAATGATAATTTTAATGTTGAATTAAAAACAAATTTTGCGTGTTTCTCGCTCTCTCTCTCTCTCTCTCTCTCTCTCTCTCTCTCTCTCTGTACACACACACATAGAGAGAGAGAGAAAGAAAGAGAGAGAGAAAGAGAGAGAGAGAGAGACGAAATATATTATGTTCAATTTGACGAACAAACTTAACGGAAATCGCTTGTTTGACAGGGAAATATTCCTACTAATAAAATGTGTGTTAGTCCGTATACATTGCCGGGAGGAATTTTATTTTAAATAATATATATATATAAAAATTATATATTATCTACTCGAATAAAAAAAATTGGCATCAAACTTTTTATTACTTCTGTAAACTACCACCGATTTTAAACGGAGGACTTCTGGTACAACATCGAAAGATAAATACCCAACAGCGTTGATCTTTTACGTGAATCAATTTATTTATCGTAATCCCGCTCGAACCGAAAACCGCCGCCCGTTTACCCCAACCGGTAGCCGCCTGGCGGCGCTCACGCGAGCGTCGACCGCGGCAGGTGCCTGGCCGGTGGGCGCGGCGCGGCGAGGCGCGGTGCGGAACCCATACGTCACCGCGCTGTGTCGCGCCGGGCACGTGTTGTCCGCTATTTGTTAGAAGGCGGTGGAGGAGGAGGAGGTAGCGAAGTGGCGGCGAATCCTATCTCCCGCCCACCACCACGAAGACGCGAGCGGGCGCGTGTGTGCGGCGCCGCGATGAAACAAACGTAACGGAAGTCGTGCGTTTGACAAGGAAATATTCCTACTAATAAAATGTGTGTTAGTCCGTATACATTGCCGAGCGGACTTTTATTTTAAATATTTTTCATTCCCGTTTACGGAGTTTGGTCAGAACACTGTGTAGTATTGTATGTAAATGAAGAGCGCTTTTATTTCTATTTTTCCACAGGGGGACGCGTTTCTCGTGATTGACAATAACATATTCGGAAGGATTTCTGAGTACGCGGCTCCGAAGGAGGGTTGCGCAAGGCGAATCGATCCGACCACGTGGTCGGTCGCTCGTCCTAAATCTAAGCGCGACGAACTTGGAAGCCGTGCCACGCGCGACCTCACCGGGAAGCATTCGCACACGTCCAGTTCAGCCGTCGTCGTCGTCCTTTCCAGACAAAGCTTTACATTATTCGTTACAAAGTATTCCATACATTTCACCGACGCGCCTGGGCACGTTTATATTTGTGGTGTTGACGTACGGCAAAGGCGACGAAAGTTGTGAAAAGCTTCCCCAATTTTATTTACAACTTTCGATTCCAAGCGTTAAGCAAATCATGAAATTATAAAATGATTGTTCTGGGCTGGGAAAAGAATATCATATTGTTCTTGCGTTGATAAGAGAATATTGCTGCCTGATCCAACAAACACTTGCATGATAAACATTGTTCTGCTTGTACAGTGTAGAGTAGTCAGTGCTAATATTACTGCCACGAAAGACTCAGAATTTACCAAATATATCTCAACTACAAACAGTTTTTGGATAAATATTACTTCATGACAGAAGATGATTGAGTTTTCGGTTCACGTTATATGTAAAATACCAGAGGTTACTCAGAATATTAAAAAAAATGTTTTGCTGGAAAATTGAAACATTTTAAAGTAATCAAAGCATTATTATTAAACATATAACTTTCTTGTCTAAATTTGAACCATTAGTCTTTTTTGAAGATAACGTAACAGAATTATGAATGCATTCTAAAATTCACGTCATTTAAACTGCTTTCTACGTCAGTAACTTCTCGTTAAGTACATGAATATGAAACATAATTTTCGCTTCCTTTTTTCATCGCGCTTAACGAACACTGAAAAAAACAGCCATCCTGACAGTTTATTTGACGGTAAGAGAGGTGTTTAATAATCGTTCTACTCATTTTAGAAATGAAATTTTATTTGATACATAAGACGATATTTTCAGACAATCATCATCTCTCGAGCATCTCTTAAGTTTTCTGACATATTAATCAAATGGAATGTTCACCAATTTTAGAACATTTTGTGGATTCCCTCATACTTTCAAACGCTTTGAGACATTTAGTGATCATTCCTTGTAAGTCGTTTTCAGCAACGTGAATTTCAAGTGTTGAAATGGAGGCCAGCGCTAACACGTTTGTTGCACTAACATTTTATTGAACTTTAAAAATAGCAGAAAAAAATGCCTTGAGTTTTTTTGTTTTATTCATGGACGTCTTACAGCATTTGACACATTATACAGCAATTCACACATTATGAACTACCGCGAATTTAAATGTTGGAATGTAGATAAATATAAAAAATATTCAATGTTTAATGATACATTCAACTATACATTCAACTGAGGCTAAAATTTCACAACATTGTGTAGCTTGATTCACGTCTACATTTTTGAAGAGTTCAATCGCAGCGCATGCTTCTCGAAGCAACAACAATATATTTAACATAATACAGAAACTATTATGCACTAAACAAGTATATTAAACTGTTTAGTGAAAATACATTTTCGATCATTTTCATGAGATAGACCTGGCATATTGAAACTGAGGCAAAATTCCACTACAATCTGTAGCTTGTGGCACGTCTTCAAAAGTTTTGAAAAGTATAATCGCAGCGCGTCCTCCTCCAAGCGACACAGATAAATTAATTTGACGTCAGCGGGGTCGTAGAAACGAGCGTCCCGCGGGTCCTTTTTTTCGAAAATGAGAATTTTCGTTGTGTGCGGCCCAGGAATGCGCGGCTGAGTTACAGCCGACAGGGGGCCGGGGCCGCAGCCTGGCCTGAGTCGGGCCCGAGACGCGCCGGCCCCGCCGCGCTGCGAAGGCTCGCCGGCCGACTGGGCGACGCTTTTATCAAAATGGTTTTTAGCACGATTGCCCATTTTGATTAGCATACGCATTGAAGACTGAATGAGGAGATTTCACGGATCTTTCGCCTAGTACGCGCATTGAAGTCTGAACGCGAATTATTCACATATTTTTGAAGGAGTGGCATTTTCTCGTTTTACATGCACCACTGATTAGAGCCCGCATAGCGAACACATAGATGTCTGAAACAGGAGTTTTCCAGCTCATTTTTGCAGCGGAATAATACTCTCATTTTACACGACCGAACTGATTAGAGAGCGTCTACCTCACGCGTAGAAATCTGGCCGAGGAGTTTTCACATATATTTTAAAGCAATGAAATACTCTCATTTTACGTGTGTAACAACTAATTATTGTACGTATAGATAAACGTAAACAGAAATTGTACGCAGAAAAAGAGCTACTAGCAAGGCTTTGGTGAATAGGTGGTTGCGCGCAGGGAGTGAACCTACCTGGTGAGCACGACGGCGCGCTCCTCACCCCACTGCGCCAGCGACAGCTGCGGCCGGACGCGCGACCAGAGCGGCTCCCGGGGCCGCACCAGCGCCAGCGCGGATGGCGCCAGGTTGCGCAGCCCCAGCAGCCGGCCCAGGTAGAAGGAGAACACCTCGCCCTGGATCTGGTCGGTGTTCTGGCGGTAGCGGCAGCACGAGCGCGTGCCGTCCTCGAAGGTAAGTAGGCGGTTCTGCATGCGTCCGCAGCCCTCCTCCACCTTGACGACGGGCGTGCGGCGCGTGAACCGCCGCCAAGTGTCCGCCTCGGCGTCCGAGAAACCCGCGGGCAGCGCCTCCTCCACGGGCCGGCCCCAGTATACGCCCCCGCGCACGACGCCGCCCTCCGACTCCACGTCCAGCGCGGCGGCGGCGGCGGCGGCGGCGTCGCGGCCGGCAGCAGCGGGTGACGCGTGCGGGTCGTGCCGCAGCACTAACACGGGCGTCGCCGCCGCCGCGGCCGCCTGCGCCACGAACGATACGCTGGGGAAGTCCGCAACGACTGGAGGCCGCGGCGCCCCGACGCTGCCGTTGCGATGCGGGGGCATTGGTGGCGCCGGGGGCTGGGC